>BHFT01047811.1:0-44474 GCA_004320025.1 Laticauda laticaudata | reverse complement strand
CAAAAAAAAAAAAAAAGAAAAGTAGAAAAGAAAAAGGCAACAAAGATCATCACCAAGAAGTGGCTTCCAACCTTCATCACACTGTGCATAAGATAATATGCTAACTTTTGTCCCTTTTTAAAGCAATAAAAATATTCTTCTGATAGTCTAAATATAAGTAATCCAGAAATTATCATATTTTTCATCCTAATTCAGCAATACACTTATTAAGAGTTACCAGAAATATGAAACATGTAGTTTATCTTTGATTAAAGAGTACAACTTTACATTCCTTCTTTTTGTTATCCACAATCTCGACTTTAAATCATTTAAATGACATTGCAAGATTTGATTTTTTTATCAATTTTTGGCATTCAAGAGAAGTCTTCAAAGCTTGCACCAGCCTATTTGGTAAATTCCACAAAGAGGCATCTTCTAGGTTTTCTTCTCGCGGCTATTCCATGTCCCAATCCTTTTCTTGATTTGTCTTTTATATCCCAATTTTGATAATCTCAATTTTATTGTCTTTCATACCTTCAACCTCTACAAGGTTTTCTGTCAGTAGAAAGTGTTTTAATACAATTTTTGGTTGTATAAACAAAGGCATAGAATAAATAATGTGAATTATTAGTACCACTTCATAAAACCTTAGTAAATCTGCACCTGGAATATTGCATCCAGCTTTGGTCGCCACACTACAAAAAAAGATTTGAGACCTGGGAAAAAGTGCAGAGAAGAGCAACTAAGAAAGATGATTAAAGGCCTGGAGACTAAAACATATGAAGAATGGTTGCAGGACTTGGGACTGGTTAGTCTAGAGAAAAGAAGGACTAAATGTGACATGATAGCAGTATTCCAGTATTTGAGGGCTGCCACAAAGAAAAGAGGGTCAGCTTATTTTCTAAAGCATCAGAGGGCAAGACAAGAAACAATGGATGGAAATTAATCAAGGAGAGAAGCAATCTGGAATTAAGGAGAAAGTTCTTAACAGTGAGAACAATTAACCAGTGGAACAGCTAGAATAGAATAGAATAGAATAGAATAGAATAGAATAGAATAACAGAGTTGAAAGGGAACTTGGAGGTCTTCTATCCAACCCCTTGCTTAGGCAAAACCCCTACACCACTTCAGACAAATGGTTATCCAACATCTTTTTTAAAACTTCCAGTATTGGAGCATTCACAGTTTCTTCACAAGTTGTTCCACTGATTAATTGTTCTAACTATCAGGAAATTTTTCCTTAGTTCCAGGTTGCTTCTCTCCTTGATTACTTTCCACCCATTGCTTCTTGTCATGCCCTCAGGTGCTTTGGAGAATAGCTTGACTTTCTCTTCTTTGTGGCAGCCCCTGCAATATTGGAACACTGCTATCATGTCTCCCCAAGTCCTTTTTTCATTAACCTAGACATACCCAGTTCCTGCAACCATTCTTCATATGTTTTAGCCTTCAGTCCCCTCATCATTTTTGTTGCTCTTCTCTGTACTCTTTCTAGAATCTCAACATCTTTTTTACATTGTGGTGACCAAAGGCTTGCCTTCAGAAGTTATGGATGCTTCATCCCTGGAGGTTTTTAAGAGACTGGACATCCACTTGTCTGAAATGGTATAGGTTTTCATGCTTGAGCAGTGGGCTGCATTATTTATTATTTATTTTATTTGTCAAAAGCTTACAATATAACAGAAATAAGAATAAACATAAGTTTACATACAAGAAATAGGAACTAATAATTGGGGACAATAGGACAGGGATGGTAGGCATGATTGTGCACTTATGCACGCCACTTACAGACCTCTTAGGAATGGCATGAGGTCAATAGAGGTTAGTTTGAGTGTAAAGGTGTGAGGGTTTGAACAGGTGACCACAGAATCAGGTAGTGCGTTCCAGACATTGACCACTCTGTTGCTGAAATCATATTTCCTGCAATCGAGTTTGAAGTGGTTAACATTTAATTTATATCTGTTGTGCACCCTAGTGTTGTTGTTGTTAAATCTGAAATATTCATCAACTGGTCAGATGTTGTCACATATGATTTTATGTACTATGCTTAAATCTAATCTTAGATGGCATAGTTCAAGGTTGTCTAAGCCAAGAATCTCAAGTCTGGTGCTGTAGGTTATTCTGTTGTGAACAGAGGAATGTAGTACACTTCTGGTAAAATACTTCTGGACTCGCTCAATTGTATTTATGTCAGATATACAGTGCAGTGCAGTGCAGTGCAGTGCAGTGCAGTACAGTACAGTACAGTGCAATCCAGACAGCATAGCTGAATTCAAGTTTTGGTCTAGCAAAGGTTTTGAATGCCCTAGTTTACAAAACAGTATTACCAGAGGAGAAGCTTCATAAAATTAAATTTACAACTCTTAAAGCCTTTTTGGCAATACTGTTGCAGTGAGCTTTAGCGCTTAGATCACTCGATATGAGAATTCCAAGGTCCTTGACAATGTGAGGGTCATCAACAAGGTGATATCCACCTGGATTGTATTTGGTATATAGATTTATTTTTTTTACCAATGTGTAGGACAGAGCATTTGTTGGTAGATATTTGCAGTTGCCAATTGTTAGACCATTCAGACACATAATCAAGGTCTTTTTGAAGGATGGTTGCATTGACGGTGGTGTTGAATAGTTTAACATCATCAGCGAAGAGGACGCAGTTACTAACAAGGTGATCACAAAGGTCATTTATATAGAGTGTAAAGAGTGTAGGTGCTAAAACGCTCCCTTGAGGGACACCGCTGATAACTGGTGCAGGGTTTGATAGGGTGTTTCTTATTTTTACTATTTGTTGCCTGTTTACCAGGAAGGCAGTAATCCACTTGTGAAGGGATCTGGAAATGCCACAAGAATTTAATTTTAATAGTAGTTGGTCATGTACCATGAATCAAATGCTTTGCAGAAGTCAGTGTAAATTACATCTATTGCTTTACCCTGGTCGAGAAGTGTAGTCCATATGTTTTTGCAGTGTAGAAGTTGCAAATTGCAGGACAATTTCTTTCTGAAACTAAATTGTTTTTGGAGAGTAAGTTGTTACACTTTAGGTGGAAGGTAATGCAAAAACAATTAATAATTGATTCCATAACTTTGCACGTGACACAACACAATGAGATTGGTTTGTAGTTTTCAACCAAGCAAGGTCACCTTTTTTGAAAATAGGGATGTCTGTTGCTAAAGACCATAGGTTTGGTAAAAATCTGATAGCTCATATATTATGCTTAGTGGTTCTGCTAAGGTAGTGGAGAGTGTTTTTAAGAAGAATACACATAACCCATCAGGGCCAATAAATAAGGATGGTTTAAGGTGGCTTAGTTGTCGTACAATTAGGAAATGAGGGGCATAAGCCATTACTGTTAACAAAGACTGAACTGAAGAACATGTTGAAGAGGTTTGCCTTAACAGCTCCATTACTATAGTCTTTCCCATTAGGACCTTTTAGAGGTGGGATAGTTTTTGAATCTTTAAGTTTGGTGTTTACAAAGTTATAGAAGGCATAGGGGGATTTTATGCGTAGAAGATTTTCCTCTTGCTTGAAGTGGTAATAGGTGCATTCTGCCTTTATCTGTCGGCATAAGGTGTTGTATTGGTTTTTAAAGTTAGCTTCGTATTTAGTTTTGTTTTTCCCCATAAGAATTTTTTTTTTTAGGTTGAAGTTTTCTTATTGTTTTGGGTAGATTTTTTTTTTTGTTTCGGGGAGTTACTAATGATTCATATAGTTTAATGACTCTTTCAAGTTCAAGCAAGAAAGTGTTATAATGTTCTTCTGTAGTGTTACAGTCAGGGAACAGAATGTGCCAATCAAGAGATGATAAGCCGTCAGCTATGAGTTCATAATTGTATTTTTTAAAATTGTATTTTGGAGATCCATCATTATAATCCTCTTTTAGTGGGTGTAAATTTAGACAAAAGTCAATCATGCCTTGGTCACTGTTTGAAAATGGTTCCTGTGTTTGTAGGCCATAAATTGAATTTCAGCTGTTGCAGAAGACGTGGTCAAGGCAGTTGTTTCGTCTAGTGTTGTTGTACACTAATTGATCCAGTCCCAGTGTGCTAACGACATTGTATAGCATTTAATGAATGGGTTCAGATGTACATTCATTTAGTGTCCAATTTATAAGAGGTAAGTTGAGGTCACCAGGGAAAATAAGAGGCAGCCCATATCAATAGTGAAGTTAGCTTGTTTGCATGAGTTATATCATAGTCAGGGGATCAATAGCAAAGTAAGAAGTGGACTGAGATATTTAAGGACAGATCACAGACGATGGTTTTGGGAAGAGCAAACTCTTGTTTAATTTGAAGCTTTTTTAGATTTAGATACTTTTTATAGAGTTGCTAGAATATAGCAACTCTACCTCCTCTATGGATTTCGCAATCAGACTGATAAACTTGACATTCTCTTACACTGGTAATGGAGTCTGGGAAAGATGCATTTAACCACATCTCACAGACAAATATGTTGAATGTGGCTGAGCTTAGTAAGATGAAGAATTCATGCATTTTATTTGTGAGGCTTCTTGTATTGAATAGCTTGCATTTAAGATATGAAGGAGTGGATCTGGAGGAAGTAAGGGACATGCATCCCTAACACTGGATGCTTGGGTGATGGTTATTGTGACGTGGGTTGTGGCTCTTGCTTTTGATACAATCTGCATGGTAGTCAATTTATAGATTAGTATTACCTAATTTGTGTAGTCTTTTGAGCTTAAACTGTAGTTCCCGGGATCGCACATGTTGCTGTAAGATTAGATCAGGGCAAGAATGAAGTTTCTTATGGCTGTTTGCGAGTGAATTTATTCACTCTTTGCGAGTGAATTTATTGAGAAGATAAATTTGCATTTGCTTGATTCATTTTTGCAAATGATCCTGCAGAGGCGAGGGGTCATCAAGCCATCTTTATTTTTGAGCTCAGGACCAACACAGGAAATTTCAAGTATTTCATCAGGAGAGATGGTTGATGCTTGATTTTCTCTGATGATGTTTTGAACATTAGTGATGTCATCATTTTCATAGACTCTAGACCAAATAAGATGGCATTTGGTTGTTTTCATTCACACTTCTTTTTTTTTTAGGTTGTGGTTTGACTTTGGATTGTTTTCCTGGCATGGTGGGTTTGTTGAGAAGGCTTGTTGATTGGGTTGTCAGTCAAACAAGATAATGAATGAAGTAATATCACACCAAAAAGTCAATTATACTAATCAATTAATTTAACTAATCAATAATCACTCTAATAATTAATTATACTAATCACTAAGTACACTAGTCAATTAATTGCACTAATCACTAATTTACACTAAACATTCTAATCATATTAATATTTAAAACAATTAATTAGCCTAGATAATAACCATTAGTCACTAATAATCTGTAATAATCTATTAATCATTAAAGATAAATAATTATACAATTAATTAATTAATTAGTTAAGATCAGTTTATCAATTAAACAAAGTTATATTGAAGGGAATAAAAAGAATATTAGGACAGAAAGAGAATAATGGGGGTGTAGGTCAGAAAGAGATTAGGTTTGGGTGGCTACTGGGGGGTATATAAAGAGGACATGTTTTAGGCTGAAAATGTAGGTGAATGTCTTTTGGCAGAAGGCTACTCTTCTCTTGCCACTTCAGATCATCACCTAGCAAATTTAGGGATCAGATCTGTCTTTTCACGGATCCCCTTTGGTCTTTGGTCAGCGATCTTGAGTGTTTTACCGGAAAGTTAGCGCTCTAGGATCCGGCCTTCAGCTGTTGGAAGTTCAGTGGTTGGAGCTCTGCCACTGATCGAGGCTCCAACACCTCTGAGCCACAGAGCACCCTGGGGAATTAGGAGCTTCGGCTCCCCGAGATCTCCGGTGCAGGCAGTGGACCCCACAGGTGGTAAAGGCTCCAATGGGCTCTGGGCTACAGCGCTCCTTGGGGAGATTAGTAGTTTCAGCTCTCTGAGATGCCCAGTGTAGGCTGTGGTCTTGGCGGGTGATAAAAGCTCTAACGGGTTCTGGGTTACAATGCTACCAAATAATTGGGGGCTCCAGCACTCTGGGGTCTCCAGTATAAGTGGTCGTCAAGGGTGGCAATCAGTTGGTGAGTGCTCTGGAAACTTCCCCTCTGTCACAGGATCAGGTGAACAATTGCTGATAACAGATGCAGGCAGTGACCCAACAGAGTCTCTCTTGGTCAGGGATGATCAGCAAATCTTCCCATGATCAATCATTCAATTAAATCAGGAAGGGAAATGGTAGGAGCCCCACTCTCAATCAATTGACCAGCAGAGCGAAAGCCTCACCTTCCTAGCTATGCACCACCATCTTCAGAACTCATCTTCAGGACTAGAAGACCTCCAAGGTCCCTTCCAGCTGTATTCTATTCTATTCAAATCTGGAATATCATAATGAAATTGTGGGAGTATCTTTTTACTTCAAGAACATGCCTATTATTCAGAAGAACCCTGCAATCTCAGCATTAAAAAAGGCTTTCCTTACTATGTCTAGCAATGAAAAAAAAAAGATTTCGTTTTAAAGATTCTTAAATATTTACAGTTTAGTCAGTGAAACTAATTGCCTGAAAACCTGTCAGGCTTTAAAGCATGCACAGCAGGTGTCTCTTTGATTTAGTGATCATTAATTGACTTCTGCAGCTCTTTTGGACAAACACCCTGAAGGTGAGCCTGTAAATCCTATTTAAATTGCTTCTAGGAAGATATAAACATTTCTATTATAATTGTATGAGCTGTCTGGCTGCAGAAAAGGAGAATCTGTTTTCTGCTGCATTGATACAATCATACATACCTTGCTGAAACCACCAACCCAACCAAGCAGAAGTAGAAGAATAGTTATCAGCATTTCACAGGTTCCAGATGGCAAATATTTGGCAGCTAATGCCCAACCACTGACTCATAAGAAGCCATTTCATTTGTCATTAAGGTACATCATTACTGGTGAAATTGTGTGTGTGTGTGTGTGTGTGTAGTTTTGAAAGGAGAAAGAGTCATGAGATATTTTATATATTTTATATACCATGAGTAACAGAAAACATCTAAATCTTTATGTGATCTATATAAATGCATACAAAATGGGCACTAAGGCTGCTAGTGAAATTCAAGAATCTCCCCCCCCATGAACCAGTTAATTGTTTTCATTTATACTTTAGATTAAAAGATTTAAGAAGTTTTTCATGAAAAATTTTGATAATTCCCCCCTCTCAGGTGGAAGAGATGCCATTTTCTGTATATATGGCAAGGAGTTCATTGTAAAAAATGTTTTAAATAATGTTTTAACCAGAAAAATCTAGAAAAATCAAACACAGACAATTATAGTCACTTTGAGAAAGCTAATTTTCTGATATTTATTTGTTTATATTGGATTAATACTATTCTAACAGATAACAGATAATCAGAGTTGGAAGGGACCTTATAGGTCATCTAGTCCAACCCCTGCCCAAGCGGGAGACCCTACACCATTTCTGACAAATGGCAGTCCAATCTTCCGAGGGAAGCTGTTCCATTGGTTGATTGTTCTCAATGTCAGAAAGTTTCTCCTTATTTCCAGGTTAAATCTCCCCTTGTTGAGTTTCCATCCATTATTCCTTGTCTGGCCTACAGGTGCTTTAGAAAATACTTGACCCCTTCCTCCATGTGGCAGCCCCTATTCTAACAGTGATCTGAAGAACTTAGGCTCGTGCACCGTGAGTCATTCCTCTATGTCAATCTTGTAAGACTGGCTGAGCTGAAAGGAAACAAATGAGTTAGGGTTAAGCAGTAAGGTCATAAGCTGAGTGGAAGATATGACAATAGAATTTATCAATATGGGGCTAAATATTCTTTCACTGCACTATATTCTATTTATTTACTTATTAAATACAGCTCTATCCTGCTACAATCCAAAATTTCTTCAGCAATTTACATAGAATCTAAATAGAAACAATTGAAAACATCCATGGTAACAGTTTAAACCATACTAACACTTAACAAGCAACAGCAGGAAAACCAACAATAAGGACAAAGAGGACAAAGATAAAAATGATAAATGAAAATAAAATATGGCATCATAAATAAAGTTAAGGAAAACCTCCTGAAATAATTATGACTTCAACAATTTCTGAAACTGTCAGCAAGGAGGGGGTACCTTCCTCCAGGAAGTCTTCCACAGTGTTCATGCTATAATCAAGGTGCAGCACTTTCTCACTTCAGCACTTGAACTGTGGGATTTTGTAGCAACTTCTCGCTAGATGTTGTAATTATTCAGGCTGGTCCTTCAGGTATCCTGGCACCAAGTCAGAAAGGATTTTATAGACCTTAAATTCTACCCAGAAAGGGGAATGTGATAGGTTATCATTTCAGGTCTGCAAAATGGTGCTTTAAGGTGCAATGCCAGAAACAATATCATATGTAGACCACTACATTTAAGAAGTTTGTGTATGTTCGTCTGACCATGGCTTCTACCTGCTGTTCAAGCAGGAGCTGTGAGTCCAGAAGGACTCCCAAGTTGAGCTTTCTCCACCCTGATGGGTAGTGGTTGCTCACTAATGAACATTTCTAGTGATGTCAGAATCCTGAAGTTCCTCCTTACTTGGTTTCATCTTCAGTCTTTTCTGGACATGGGATAAGGATATCACTAGCTCCCAAATGCTGAATAGTTTTCTCTAGCAGCTTTATATTGATGCTAAAAAGCAAGAGAGATACATGCATCTCCTGCACATACCATACCTCAAAGACTAAGATATCAACCAAGCAGTCCAATAAAAATAGCAAGATTGATGGTATCAAAAGCTGCTAAAATTTATCACTTATTGCTTGTATGTACACCAAGAGTTTATGCACTGGAGACATTTTTGTGTCCAATCACACTTGGCCAATAAATAATTTTATTGTGTTCTAAAAGACTCAATAGGTACAGAATTAGCTTGCTATCCCATCCAGATCTCAACATTGGTTATCCCAGAAAGCAATCAATATATTCTTCATCCAATTCTCAGACTTGAACCCAGATTTAAAAAGGTCCAATTCATATACTTTCTCTAAGAAACAGTGCAGTGGAGTGTCATGACCACCTGAATAATCTTCCTGACAATTGTGAGGTTGAAGCCTGGCTGATAGTTATCAAAGTGTCAGAAGATAACAGGGAATCTCAGATCATGGTAAAATGATATTCACTTTAAATTTGAAAATACAGGTCACTGAGAATAGTTTTATCTAAATTATTCAGAAATCTGGGGTATAATAGGAATGAAATGGGGTTTCTAGAATATTTTTAGATAATAATCATTATTAATAAAATAATTGGTACACTATTATGGCCAGCTATTATTTTGTAAATAAAACCAATAAAGTAGTGTTGCCTGAAGTGAATGTTTGAACTGTGAAAAAGAATGTATACCAACTCAAATATCACTGAATAATGATAAGCAGATCAAAGGAAATTCATTAATGGAAATAAAATATTCAGGGATGCAGAACTGGAAGAGACAAAACATGAGTATCGAAATAAAAGAGAAAAAACACAAACAGAATGCTGGCAAAGAAAGCATTACATAGTCAATTTATATAAAAGAGCAAGGACTAAATGGATAAAAATAACCCCTGGAAATGGCTTATGATTGGAACATTAAAAAAGAAAGAAATGGAAGGCTTGATTTTGGCTGCTCAAGAGCAAGCTATTCAAACGAACGCAATCAAGGCCAGAATTTTAAAAATCATCAAATGATTTAAAATGCAGATTGTACAAAGAAGCAAAAGAAACAGTAGCTCATATATTCAGCTTGTACAATAAGACTGCACAAACTGATTATAAACAATGACATGACATCGCCACCAAAATGATTCACTGGAACATCTGTAAAAATTATCATGTGCTTCTAACAAACAATTGGTGAGAAAATATAATTGAAAAAGCACTCAAAAATGACCAGAATTCAAACTATAATTTCTTGGCCCATAACCCATCAGATGTAACTGCAGTTGAAAAGAAGACATTGTGGATAATTGATGTGGCAATACCAGAGGATAGTAGAATAGAAGATAAAGAACTGAAAAAGATCACAAAGTATCAAGATCTGAAAATTGAAGTTGAAAGATTATGGCATAAACTAGATATTGTGGTCCAATTAGTTATTGGAACACTGGCTGCCATACCCCTAAAAAAAACATTTGACTGTAGTGAGAAAATGTGCACAAAATTTCCATTTTTTCAACTATAAAAGCCATGCTACTTGGATCTGTGCATATACTATGGTAATAGCTTAAGATATCATTTATTCTTGGGAAGAACTCAAAAAATGTGAAGACCAACACTAGCTAAAAACTGGCAGCTGTGATTTCATATTGTCCATTTAATAATAAAAGGAATAGAATAGAATAGAATAGAATAGAATAGAATAGAATAGAATAGAATAGAATAGAATTATTTATTGGCCAAGTGCGATTGGACACCTAAGGAATTTATCTTGGTGTATATGCTCTCAGTGTGCATAAAAGAAAAGATACATTTGTCAAGATTCAAGAATCATAAGGTACAACACAATAATAGTCATGGGGTACAATAAGCAATTAAATCATACTAGGAAACAGTCAATAAAATTGTTAGGATACAAGCAACAAAGTTACAGTCATACAGTCATAAGTGGAAGGGGATGGATAATAAGGAGTGATGAGAAGATTAATATTAATAGTAGTGAAGACTTTGTAAATAGTTGGACAGTGTTGAGGGAATTATTTGTTTAGTAGAGTGCTGGCATTTGGGAAAAACTGTCCTTGTGTCTAGTTGTTCTGGTGTGCAGTGCTCTATAACATCATTCTGAGGGTAGGAGAAACAGTTTATGTTCAGGATGTGAGGGATCTATAAATATTTTCACAGCCCTCTTTTTGACTCATGTAGTACACAGGACCTCAGTGGAAGTCAGGTTGATAGTAATTGTTTTTTCCCGTAGTCCTAATTACTCTCTGAAGTCTGTGTCAGTCTGGTTGGGTTGCAGAACCAAATCAGACAGTTATAGAGGTGCAGGTGACAGACTCAATACTTCCTCTGTAGAATTGTATCAGCAGCTCCTTGGGCAGTTTATTACACCATCAAACAACAACATCTGCCTATTCCAGGTCCTTGGGAAGACTTGATAGGTGGATAAAAATGCCTAGTCCACTCTGAACATCTGGCTGACTGCAGTGAACCATAATTATAATCTGCCACCCAACATTTTGGACTTAACAATTGTTGATAAAAAAGACAAAAGACAAAAGAATGGTGGACATGGCAATGCCTGGAAACAAGAACACTGAAAGGAAAGAACTGGGAAAAATCACAAAATACAAAAAACTGCAAATAGAAGTAGAACAACTATGGTAAAAGAAAGCAAAGAAGGTACCAATAGTAATAAGTGCAAGGTGCAATTCCAAAACCTCTAGAGCATCACTTGAGCACCATCACCATTGACAAAATTACCACCAGTTATTTCCAAAAGGCATCTTGGAACAGCTTGCATCCTGCAATAATACTTTCAATTTTATTAAAGAACAATATATGTGGTGCTCTGTGAGTTTGGCTGTTTTCTTGCAGATGTTTCATTACTCAAACTAGGTAACATCAACAGTATTGATGATGTAACCTAGTTTTGGTAATGAAATGTATGTATGAAAACAACCAAACTAAGAGAGCACCAAGTACCTTCCATTTCATGAGCCGTGGTAGCATAGTGGTTAGAGTGCAGTACTGCAGGCTACTTCTACTGACTGCCATCTGACTGCAATTTGGCAGTTCAAAAGCTCACCAGGCTCAGCTTTTCAGCCTTCCAAAGTGGGCAAAATTAGGATCCAGATTGTTGGGGACAATATGCTGACTCTGTAAATTGCTTAGGAGAGCTGTAAAGCACTGTAAATTATATAAGTCTAAGTTCTATTGCTAGTTCAACCTTGAGCTACAAATATTCTCCTTTATTTGGTAACAACAAATCAATAGGTGAGCAAAAATGCCTAAATATTCTCCTTTATTTGGTCACAAAAAGTCAATAGGTGGGCAAAAATGCCCAAATCTAGACAAAACATCTGGGTGATTGTATCATTACCAACAATAATTTATCCCTTTGTTTTTAGAGATTTTAAACCTGTCAGTTAACAAAAGGCATAGTTCTGGCAGAACTATGTGAGGAAATGTGAATTCACTGGAATTCAACAAGAAACTAAGACAGATACAATGGGTGAAGAACCTATATCATGTCTATAAGCAACAGGATCTGGAAAATCATATTATTAGTGATTAGTATTTTGCTTCTGCATTTTGGTAGCAGTTGCAAACACTGGGTTTCAAAGCTAACTGTGTCTATTTCTCTCTTTTTCTCTAGCAATAGGAAAAATCTTTGTGGACTACTCTGTCTTGTTTTTCTTAATACCCACAAAAAGTAGCCATTGGCAGTGCTGATTGTTTTCTCTATTGAATGAAGCATAGCAGTGGAGCTGAACAGGTCTGAGCACCATTACTTAATTTTAGTCTTATGAGTATTTGTCTTTAAGTTGAAGACAACATATATCTGACTCCCTGGATTCCCTATCAAAACACTGATCACACCAAACTTTGCTCTTCTTCAAGAAGCTGGTTGCCTATTGTTGCTGTCATATCTTGTACTCAGGAAATGAATAAAAAGCACAAATTTGGATCCACTATCCTGGAAGTAAGTTCTATTTAATTCAACAGTCTGATTTCTAAATAGATAGGATTGCATCTTGATCTTATCTACATGATAACCATTTATAATCCCCTGAAAGTTGCAAGGATCTCATTTTCAGTGAAAAGAAGTGGCTTATGTCATCAGTATTCCAGAGAACTGCAATCCAGTATCACACTTTCCTCTCAGTTTATATAAATATAGGCCTTATATCGCACTTTCCTCTCAATTTATATAAATAGAGGCTACAATTATCCATACTATGAAATCACTACACTAAGTTCTTTTACTTGCTCCTGCTCTACAGCATTGACAGAGCTGAACTAAAACCAATTATTTAATTACTAATTTTATTACAATGTCAAAATGTTCTTTGTAACATTAGAGTGGCACCACAGGCTCCAAAGAGAAAACGAGAATTGCAGCTACTGAAGATGTCAGGTTTTCCTTTGAGTAATAGGCTATTTGAAACATTTTAAAGTAAAAATAAGAAATCATAACAGGGACAGTGTTGTTAACCCATGATTACCTTCCAAAGGTAGAAGGCTGCAAGGATTTGCACTATCATAATGCCTGGCTGGTGGAGAAACATAGCTAAACATATTGGAGGTAAGAACAGATTCCAAACTCAATTCCCTGCTACTGCATATCCTGCATTCAGATAACACAACATTTCACTAAGATAACACTGTCTATAACAGATCTATTCTGGATACGAAATTATTTTATTTTCTAGGTTTTCACACTACATTACATACCTAAGCATTTGTTCCTATCATAATAATACCAACATAACAACACCTGCATTATGACATTACAACCCAAGCTCCTCCCTTTCATATCTGCATTGCGACTTCACAAAGAGTTAATACTGAACAAATTGTATCATGTGACACACATTTTCTCATTTGGCACCTTTAGTAGATGCCTATGATTGAACCATAAACTAATCAAGCAGACTTGTGAATGGGCTTACACAAGATGCTAAGAGGAGAAAAACAAAGCTGAAAACGAACCTGGTTCTGCCCATTGTACAAATACAGGTCTTTAATTGGTTTAATTAAACTAATTGTGGAATGTTATGATAGTATTTCTCTTTTCCAATGCATTTGCTTATAAATGTAGATGCATACAGGAGAATGTTCTCACATAGCTATGTGATGCGTAGTTTGCAATTTTAAGTATTATGGTACTTGAATCCTTAACACAGCTTCATATCTTTTTAGTGGTATTATTAGACTTTAATATTTTTATTAATATGATATGGCTAGAATTAATATGTCTTCGGTTGTTTTATTTTTTGTAAGCTCCTTTGTAGAGTTCATCTAAACACCAAACTTATTACACAGCATGTATTAAACAATATATTTTAATTTTTTTGAGAGAACTTGTTGCTGTACTTAGGAATTTCAAAGGTTATGTGTCAAATAAGTGTTTTAAAGAAAATGACAACCACTTTGAATGGTTGCTATAATTTATGTAATGTGTTCTCTTTGGCAGGGGCCTCCAACCTTGGCAACTTTAAGACATGTGGACTTCAACTCCCAGAATTCCTCAGCCAGCAAAACCTGTATATATTTGTGAACAGCAGTCTGACATTTGTAATTCTATACAGGAGCGACCAATAGACAGACATTGGTGTGGCTGCAGCCCTATTATCAATTGCACTCGGAGTCCTAAATACTTTTGACCAGTAAGTCTCCATCTCCAGTGGGAGAGGTGGAGATCCGCGATATGCATTCTTCCATTGCCCAGAGAAAACGGAGGATGCCGCATCTCATTTTCGGAGCTTGTAGAGCCATTGAAAGTTGACATAATTAGTTCTATGGATGGAACAATTGCTCCGGTGATGGATTGTATCCATCAATCAGGGCTTTGATGGTTTCCATGTATGGGGAAACCAGCTTTGGCTATGGTCTTGGAGAAGGGCTTGGCCCCATAACTGGCTAATCACTCCGGATTGTAGATCTTGGGCAATTTCCCTCAATTCATCAGCCCCATCTTGGTTTCTCTCAGATTCTGGTCTGCCGTTTCCAGGAGAGTAGTCATCAAGGTAGCTGCTGGGTTGGAACCAGACACAGATGTCAAGGCTGTTATCGGTGCTGGTGGATCTGGCCCAAAAACAGATGTAGACTCAGCCACCACCTCTGATGGAGGCTGGTAAACAGGCGCGGGGTCGGATGGCGGGACCCACTTGATACTTTGGAGGCGCTTAATGGCTTCTTGCAATCGTCCAGGGAAGTATGGGAGTAGAAGTGTATAGAGGTCTTTCTTGAACATCCCAGTCCTCCAAAGATCATCAGAGTGCTGATGCAGAGCTTCATCATCCTCCCAGGACCACATTAGTGTTTGGTAGGTAAAATGGCTATGTGTTTGGTATTAATTTCAACAGGTTGACAGTGTCATTGATGCATGCCTAGACCCCTTTTGGTGGGAAACTGGTGGCCACAGGAGCATGCAAACCGGTATTTGGTGAATTGGTTGGGGACAAGTGACACTGGTGATTCCATCTATACTGTTGAGGTCCTGAAATCCAGGGGGACCAGGATCCTTTTTCTTTGTACATTTTGTAACCAGCAGTAAACTCCCTGCTAGGTGGTTGGCCCGACAGGGGGTGGCCCAGGTCTTGGGTCAGGCACAGGGGGGCATATAACCCGCCTGCACCTTCTCCAGCAATCGCCACTAGGAGGCACCCAGGCCATGTAACCATTAATTAATTAATTAATTAATTAATTAATGTAAACATTAATACCCATTAAGAGATACCCTTAAGAGAGTCATAGTTACTCCCACCAATAGGGAAGTGCTGAGGCATCTGTGAACTTTCTAGAAGACAATTTTTTTTCATGTATTCTCAGTTACATGTCAATGTAATTGTCAGTCTATTGGAAGTGTTTGGGGCAGATTCTTATTTTCTGGGAACAGTTTGACATTATTGAGGAAGTTGACAAGATTTTTGTGTCAACAAAAAGGAGCATGACCACAATCCATTATCATAGGGTGAGATATCATCAGTTAGCTGGAGTTTAATCTGGGTACTCTCCAGGATTTGTAATTCCTGCTGAAGGAGCAGTTCGCACTGATAGACATCCAAAGCTGACAGAAGGTCTTTGTACTACTGTGGGTTGTATATCAGTAATACCCTTTCAAGAACCAACAAACCCCATTCAAGCAGTCTCAATGACTCTCTAAAAATGCAAATGGCCAGGTGCTTGTCAATGGATCTGGGGATTCCAAGGTGATATGGAGTCCTTCAGTGGCTCATTTGATTGGTTCACCAGGTGTGTGTATGAAGGTTTATTGGATTTTGTATTGAAGGTTTTAGTTCTGTGAGCCATCTGGAATGGTTTCAACTTATATTACACAGGGTATTGGGTTACTATATAAATCTCCTTAATAAATAATACTTGAATGCAGCCAATATCTATGTACTAAATGTGTTGAAACTTTCAGAATGCTGCTACATAAACCACATAAATTGTAACCACATAAATTCTTGACTTATAATGAAAACTGGGAAAAGAATTTCCATTGTAAGTTATTACAATCATAAGTAGAGTCAGATCCAAGTTTATGATAATTTTTACAACTGTTATTAAATGAATCACCATGGTTGTTAAACAAATCACAGGGTTGTTAAGCAACTCCACTTTCCCAATGGGTAGTTTTGACCTTTTTTGCTGGAAATCAGCATAAAAGTTCACAAATTGTGATAGTGTAAGTTGCAACCATAAACATCAGCTGGTTCCAAGAACCTCAATTGTGATCAAATGATCACATAGTAGTGTGACAATCATGTGAATATTTGTCATCACTTTTTCTGAGGCCATCAAAACTTTGGACTATTATTAAACAAATGGCAACTAAATCAAGGTTTACCTGTTATCACGAGAATTTTGAGATTGTTGGTTTAACATTGCTTTCTAAAATTATCAATTGCCTGAAATATTTTACCAACATTTATAATGCATTTCAAAATATTTATTTCCTATAAATAATACAATGTATATTATATTCCTATATATAATATAGATCAAAATGATTGCCTTTTGTTGTCATTGTTGCAAAGCAATTAATTTCTCTTGATGAGAAACATACTTTACATAGATTCTACTACATATACAGTAGATTCCAAGTCTATACCAAGTTGAAACATGTATTGTTGAATTGAAATGTACCATCTTGGTATCAAATGCACCTTAGAAATTATTCACTGTGAATTTTATAAGAAATATAATCTGAATACTCTCTAGGTTTACTACTATTCTGGGAATATTTAGAAAAAATTGATTTTGAGCACAGCTAACCAAAATATTTTTAATAATATTTGACATCTGATAAGTAATTTTAATCTGGTAGTCCTCACAGTATTCAATGAGCCTTGGTGTATAATCGTGCTCATAATGTGATCATGGAAATGTCTTCAGATAATGCTGCCTCCCTGTTAAGAAACAGAGATGAGCACCAACCTACAGTTGGTCATGACTGGACAAGGGAAACTTCCACCTTTAACAGAAATTATATAACTACATCATTTTATTAAAGTAAAAATGTCTAAGATGTGTAGAAATGTTCTTAAGAAATGAGTAAAATATAACAGCTAGACATGCAGGTGTTGTAATTCATAATGCCTGACAAATAGAAATAAATATCTTGGCAAGACTGGGCAGCTGATAAACACAAGCTGTCAATATTTGATACTATCTGACAATATGTGATCTAATTTGGATTTGACAATGGGTCAATACATTTTGCTGAAAATTAATTTGGATAGCCAGTGAAAACAAGCATTTTTTTAAAAAAATGATTTTTATCTCTTCATTATCCAGTTTCAAAACCAAATTAAAGGATGAAATATTTACATATAAATCCACTGTTCAAAATCCAAATATTAAACATTTCATGTTTCTTTCTGTTTACACACACACACACACACACACACACACACACGTACATACAGAAGTATAGTTAAAAAAAAATAGANATTTCATGTTTCTTTCTGTTTACACACACACACACACACACACACACACACGTACATACAGAAGTATAGTTAAAAAAAAATAGACATATTCCATTAGGAATTTTCCCAGTGCTTTCATAATACCTGAATGTATTATTGTAATTAATATAATTATAAACCAGTAAAGATATTCTGTTTTACAACCCATTCACTTCTATTTAAAATTTAGTAAGTTGCATCGGCTATCATAGAGATCTCAATATAGCAAACTAGATTTCAGTTCATGAAGGTCTAAATCTTGTTAATGAGGTTTGTGCCAAAAGACCACCTATTCTAATCAATAGTTTTGTTCTGCAATAACTTGGACCTGTAATATTTTTTTTTCAGTTACACTTTAAAAACCCATTTAAATTAAAATATTATCTATTACATTTTCCAAATACTTTATATTTAAAAACAAAATAATTTCATTTTTTTCCTGAAAACAAAAAGAGAAAATGAGACATCTAAGAATTGTTCCTACAACTTTATTTTGAATATTATAGGTTGGTTTTTTTCACCTGAGTGTCTTTCAAATGAGTACACCCCAGCTGTCAGATTAACAATAGCTATGCTGACTAGAACTTCTGGAAGTTGATACCACACATCTGGAGCCTGCCATGAATGAGAAAGAATAGATTAATGTAGGATTTAAATTGAGATGCTGAGGGGCCAGAGAAGGGAAAGAAAGTCAATGTCAACCTGCAAAACTACTTCAGCTGAAGCCATACTTATTTCTGTTTCAATTCTTGGTTGTCATTCAGGGGGGAGAGCATGGAAGGGGGGAAGTCAGGAATGTGGTGCCTCAGCCGTCTAGCCATAATATCTACCAGCTGGTGTGAGAACCAAGGTCATGTCAATTGACACTTGTTGAAGCTGAGCGGGAACCTACATCTGGACTGATTGGCCCATGTTACCTGAGAGAAAAAAAGGTATGGGAAGATCTTATTCTTTTAACTATCCCTAAGTGTGGGAATAATTTAGAGCAAGCTTCACCTTTCTAAGTGCTGACATGATGTACTCACTAAAGGATCTCTTGAACCTTTATTGAACAAAACATCAGAGTCCTGACTTCCCTGAATTCATCACTCGGAATGATGACAGACAAATTCAGGTTACATGCAGTGGTGGGTGCAATCGGTATAATAACTGGTTCCGTGCGTGTGTGCTTTGTTTGTGTGCACACAGCATTTTACACACAGCATTCAAAACCTGTCATTTTAAGCTTAAAAACTTACCTTCTATGTCAGCACTGGCGAGTAAAACAGCTGAGGCACAGCAGATTGCGCTGTGTGCATGTGAATCGGTTGAGCTAAAAACCAGGGATATATAGGACAAGAAAGGGCAGGAGCAGATGGATGATGCCAATTGCTCACTGGAACTACCAGTTTGCTAGAACCAGTTCAAACTGGAAGCAGTCCACCACTGGTTACATATGAGACAAGTCACAAGTATTTTATCAATTAACGATTATCATGCATTAAAAAACTGTGCTTGTTCACATCTTTTGAGACTGCATGTTGAGTTCAGTAATCTCCCTCACAATGGTATTTTCAAAGTTTCATTTTTCCAAGATCACCACATTGATATCTGCTATAGAGTATCCTAAGAAACTGAAATGGTTTGATATTACTTTTTTTTTTAAATCTTGATGTACCAAACCAGTATATCAAATGTAGTAACTGATTCTTTGGGTCAAAGTTTGTTCCATTTGTTAATCAGCCAAGGTGCTACCAGGATCCTAACTTTTTACTACCATGCATTAACATAGCTGTCTCCTTGCAA
This sequence comes from Laticauda laticaudata, assembly GCA_004320025.1. Lineage (NCBI taxonomy): Eukaryota > Metazoa > Chordata > Lepidosauria > Squamata > Elapidae > Laticauda > Laticauda laticaudata. The sequence continues at coordinate 25,074 of BHFT01047811.1, read as the reverse complement.
TGAAAATAAAGTGTCATTGCATGGGTCTTTCTCAGTCAATCAGAAAATACTTTGATCCAATGAGGAAAATTCAAGCAATGGGTTTCACCTGTCTGCATCTCCAGTGGTAGGATTCATTTTTTTTTACTACTGGTTCTGTGGGCATGGCTTGGTGGGCATAACGTGGCTTGGTGGGCATGGCTTGGTGGGCATGGCAGGGGAAGGATACTGTAAAATCTCTATTCCCTCCCCACCCCACTAACCTGCTTTCCAGCTCTGTTTTCCTGTGCAGAGCAACAAAAGAAGACCCAGCCAATCAGCTGGGAATTGGGAGGCAAAGAATAGATGGGGGCAGGGCCAGTATTTGCTGGTTCTCTGAAGTACTCAAAATTTCCACTATCGGTTCTCCAAAACTGGTTAGAACCTGCTGAATACCACCTCTGTGCATCTTCCACATTAAACTTCAAACATGTTATTATTTCTCACCTTCCATGTCTAGCCCACCACAAAAATGGGGTGGGGAAAAATCAGGATAAAAAGAGACTTCCTTTGCTTTTAGATGAATCATGTGCTATTTATATAGTAACTGCAATCATGTGTGCATGATGTTCATTTGCCTTGCAGATCGTAGAACAGATCATATTATGCAGATAATAGGTTAAGTTTACTAGTTGCCAGTGTGTTTTTGTGTCCAGCTCAGTTTTAAGGTTATTTGAAGGACTGCCCTCACTTTTAGGGCCCTGCTATTTCGGTTCTAGAAGCCAAGTACTGAAATTGTTGAATGCTAGAAATTCAATCTGTGCATTACTTTATGATATTTGTGAAACAGCATTATTTAAATAATGTTTTGTAGAATATTTTAATATACAGTTGTGGTTGACAGCCATTTTGAAGTTGTATTCTATTGTAATTGGTTTTACTAAACATTGTTCACTGTGTTCACAGTGAATGCTCACCAGCATCCTCAGAGAAGCCAGCCACGTACTCATAGTGCATGGTCAAGCCATTTCTGAGCTCCAGAACATAATCAGGTAGATGAATCTTCAGGAAAATATCTTACTCAAAATCAGATCTACCTTTTATTGAAAGCCCAGGTGATTTTACTTCCTGTTGACTACTAATTCTTGACTGTAATATCTGTGGAGTTTTACATTATTCCCTGAAAGCTGCCATTCAATCTGGAACTTCTGTGGTTTTGATTTTTGCCTTAATCATTTCCAGCTATATTTAATACTTCTGAGCTGAGCAAGTGGTTTTTAATTCTAGGATTACTCAGTAGTACTCTAGTATTTCTGAATTCTAATCTATAGAAAACTTATGAAAACAGCTATGGTATCATAGTTACAAGATATAAATCATGCTAAATAAATAGGTTTTAGGTGACATGCTCAGCCTTGCAAAACACTTTAAAATTGTTTCTTTAAAATATAAACTGTATAAAAAGTTCAAAATAGGTTTTTCCCCCAATTTGTAAATAAAAAGCACACCCCTATTGTGTCATTTTCTGAATCAAATACTGCACATTTCCAAAATATGCCAATCAGTTGATTACTTCAGTAATATATAGGCTGTAGTGATTTACCAAAGCTATCATGATCTACTGTCTGAAAAATGTGATTACTTATGAACAATTGTTCCAAGGTCAGCCATTTTATAATCAGCTTTGACCAGCAATCATTAAACAGCTTTTAATGATAAAGTGTCCAAGTTCTACAAGAGCAGTAACACTGTGTTAGATCAACAATCTGCATTTTAAATAGAGTTTAAATATGTATTTTCCTGGCACATTGGAGCTGTTAACAGCTTAGTGGCTGTTAACAATTTACAAATATTTCCCACATATACAGTATATGTATCTCATTCTTATGTTAGAGTACACAGCTGGGCCCAGTATAATGACTACTTTAGAATGTCATAATTAATTTTCTACAGGCCTTTCTGATTAAAGAGGACATTAATCAATATGTATTTATTAAATGTTGCAAACTGTAACACATACAGGAAGAATATAAATTTTATACCTTTATTGCAGCTTTGTTGTTCAACTATTACCTGAAAGTTTAAAACACAATCATATTCTAATCTGGCATCCTCCAAAAGTATTAGAACTTCAACTTCCCAAATTGATATCCATGGAAGTCTCCTAAAAAATATTTCATTCACATTGCCCCAACAATGAAATTTTAAGAATTCTAGGCACTCATGTGTTGGATGCTTGTGAAGGCAATGGTAAAATATTGTGAAATGTTGCAAGATGGTTATGAATGGCTATGCCTAGTTGCTGATGAGATCATTGTAGTGGATGTGACAAAGCAGGTTCTTAAATATTTACCATCACACAACTGGTTTTAGGTCAAACTCAATGAAACCTACCAATATGGGACAGACAGTATTTGTTTTCCAGCTACCATTGGACTAGTTAGGATGATTACTGCAGTTCCTTTCTCTGAGTTATTGTAACATGCTGTTCACGGACCTGTCCTTGAGAATTATCTAGAAGCTATATGTGGTATCATTCTAGTGCAATCAAGCAGGGTTGGTGGGGTCTCATTGATTAAATATTTATAGAGACCTTTCCATCACAGCTTCTACCATCTGGAATGATATCTCTGTTCATAGATTGCTAATGAAATTCAAGAAACTATTAAAAACCTAATTGTTCTCCTTTGAGATCAGAGTTATGAAATCCCTATTACTATTGACTGCATTGATCTTCTGTTAGGCTATGATTTTTTTTAAAAGTTGTTTTATAAAAAAATAAAGTTAAAAAAAATGTAAGCCTGCCAGAATTGCCAAGAAGTCAGGCACCCTCAAACTTATTAATTTATTTATTTGTGTTTAAATCAATATAAATGATCCATCTCATAAATGGCACACTAGACAATTTATAATAATTGAAAAAAATGCAAGATTAGAAACATATTTAAGAACCAGTAAAAGCACAAAGTGGTTGCTGAAGGCATCATACTTTAACAGCGTGAGCTTATTTATTCTATTGTGCCCCTCCCTCACAAAAACAAACAAACAAACAAAAACAGCCAGGTCTCAAGAGTTTCTAAAAGACAAGTAGAATTGGGTCTAACCTAATTTCAGGCTGTATGGTATATCAGAGAGAAGGAAGGAAGGAAGGAAGGAAGGAAGGAAGGAAGGAAGGAAGGAAGGAAGGAAGGAAGGAAGGAAGGAAGGAGGGAGGGAGGGAGGGAGGGAAGGACTTTCATTTGGTAATGGGAAGGAAAATTCTTATGCATATTTTTTTCTTCTTATTTTCATTCACCTTGATAAATGAATTTTCCGTGCTTTAGAAATCATTATTGTTATGCCTTAAAGCAGTTATGTCAAACAAGAGTAGAATGTTGGCAAAGTTCAAATGATATGTCTGCATGTATTTAATTGTGAGGTCGCAAAAGATGGATATGAATGTTTTCCCCATCATTGTGGAATTATCTCTCCAATGGACTCCAGCTCTCTAGTTCTCTGGATTCACATTAAATCCTAAAGGAGAAACTTTCACAAAATGGCTTTCCATTTGACTTTTTTGTATTACTGCCATTACTAAGGAGTTTATTTTTGAAAAATATCTAGGAAAATCTGCACTTGGTAGAAGAGTTAGTAAGAACATTTATGCCAAGGTGTATTATTCACTGGATCTCTTTAAATAATTTCTATTACTTACATTTTGTACACATTTGTGAATGACATTGAATACTGAGATGTGTGAGTTACTAGAGTTGCCTCATTGAGCCCAATGCTTTATTAAATGTTTTGATTGAGGTTTTTGAAAAGATAACCTCCCTGGTTGTTTTTTTTTTTTTAATAATTTAGGGAATGAGAGCACATTCGATCCCCAGGTTGGACAACTTTAACTGTTGCAGTAGAGGCATTGTATGTAATTTATTTTCAATCTTTTAATTAAGCTGAATATAAATGTCTTCATAATGTTATTTGCCCCCATGTCATCACTCTCTCCTCCTGCTAAATAAATAAATAAATGGAAGTTCAAGGCTGCATTTTCTTCTGGTGTTCAGTTAATTTTGTTGCCATTCTGGCAGGATGGAAGCTGGCCATGTTTCACACAGCTGTCCAATTAGAACTTCCCCAGAGTGATAGGCAGTAATGAAATATAAAAAGAAGTTAATACTGAGCTTGGCAGTGCTGTCACTGATGCTAATGGATATGGGCAGCTCCATTACCCTAGAGGACAGATGTGATATTTTTGGTATTTTCTGATTTGTTCTCAGTATATGGAGCAATGCTACAGTTTTCACTGACTACTTTAAGTGGCACACTTAATTGCACAGATTTAAAAAAAAATCAGTGTTAGTGGGCTTGTTATATACCAAGAAACTTAAAATTTATGTGATGAATATACATAGAGAGAGACAGAGACAAAACGTATCTCCCTCAATAATTATCACAGTAATGTTTCAATAGTTCCATTCATATAAGAGCAAATAATGTCTGTAGTCTGATTTAAACCACATGTTGGCATTCAGAACATAGAACAGAATCATACAGCTGAAAGAAACCTTAGATGTTTTCTAGTCCAGGAGTCCACAACCCCCAGCTTGTGGACTGGCACTGGGCTGTGGCATGCCAGAAACAGAGCTGTACAAACAAGCAAAGCTCCATTTGTGGGATGCAGACAGCATACAAAACCACACCCCCTCCAGTCTGCCGAAAAACTTCTCTCCTTGAAATCAGTTCCTGGTGCCCAAATGGTTGGGGACCACTGTTCTAATCCAACACTCTACTCAAGGCAGGAGAATTTATGCCATTCCAGTCAAATTGGTATCCACTCTATTTTTGAAAACCTCCAGTAATGGAGCAACTCTGGAGTTCTATTCTACTGATTAATTGTTCTCACTTTAGGAAATTTCTCCTTTAGATTGGATCTCTCTTTAACAAGCTTCCCCTCCACTATTTATTGTCCACTATTTATTTATTGTCCTGCCCTCTTGTGACCCCCCTCAAGTAGTGGAAGACAGTTATCATCTCTCCCTTCATCCTTTTTGTTCGGCTAGATATACCTAGCTCCCTCAACAATTTAGTTTCCAGACCCCTTATTATCTTTGTTGCTTTTCTTTGCACAAGTTCTATAATCTGAACCTTCTTTTTTGTATCATGATGTTTTACCATTTTCTTATCAAATGAAAAGGGGTTGTGCCATTTTCTTCCCAAATGATACCTACTGCTTTTTGTGGATGTAGAAAAATAAGGATCAGGTCAATGCTTGTCCCACAGTCCTCAAAAATAGAAGCAAAATAGTTGGATTCATATAATATGCAATTATGAAATTCTTTACTTAAAAAGTAATGTTGAACTTTAATATGAAATCAGGAAAATGTCTGGTGACTACTTAGCTATCAGTTGAAATGAAGATGGAGATAGGAAATATGGTGTTAATGCTCCAATTCTACACAATAATTAGGCTTAAGAAAATGTGCTTTTCAGCACCAACAATGAATTATTTAAAAGCCTTTATTTTTAGTGTCCGTTATGCTTCCTTTTTTCTCTTATACACAAATGCATGTATATGGAAGGTTATAATAGTTCTTTTTATTCAATATCTTGTTTGTGTCTGACTTTGCAGGAAACTTTTAATTTGAAATGTAACTTGTCCAAGAAGCTAGTTATAAGACAAAGATAAGTCACAAAGGCAAACTTCATGGTTATCTATTCAGGATGATGGACTTCAACCTTATTGTGTCTTCAACAAAAGTAGATTTGAATCACAAGATGTCAGAGCAGAAATATGTACCATACTTCACCAAGTAGAATAAAATACAAATTTTAGTGACATAAAATTAAGTCTTAGAAAAGCACACACATATACAGATGATTTTTTTTATTAAATGTGTTTACCCAAGTCACAAAAATGAATCACTGTGCGGTAATAAAACATAATATATTTGAACCTATGAGAACAAACAAAAGTAACAACAACAACAACAACAACAACAACAACAGCCTTAAGAAAGTTCAAAACATTCTAAGATCCATCTCATCCTGGGCACCCTTTTTTTGAACGATCACCAGACAGCAGATGGCACAGGATAATAGAAACAAGGACAAATAGGCTGAAAAACAGCTTCTATCCCAGGATAGTAATTCTATTGAATTCTACTGTATAGTGCAATGTTAATGCAATATCAAGGGTTTTCAATTCAATGTATAGAATGCTGAAGGATGTGTGTTTGTGTTTATTTTCAGTCATAATATACACTGAAGATGGTGTTTAATTTTGTTGTATGGGGTGCAATGACACTAAAGTAAACTAAACTAAACTAAAATACACAGAATACTTCATTATATATGATACTTCACAGAGCAAGCACATCAACAACTTTCCCCAGTGATCAAGAACATTCAGGTCTTCAAAACCTTCCTAAGCTAATACATGGTATAATAAACATTCCACAAAGAAATCAAACAAAGAAAATATATTACACAAATATATAAGTCCCTTCCCAAAATAAAAGCTTTATCACAATAAAACCAGATCATGATGCACATCGTTAGATGTTCCTCAAAAAAGACAAAATATCTGTTTAAGATTATATCCCTAACTTCCTTGGTTTTTAATCAGATCTTCTCCCAGCATCTCGATGATATGCCCTGCGTACTGTCTTCAGTTTGGACAACACATTTCATGAGGAAAAAAGTGTATAAAATTAGTCATCTTTGGTTACTATGTTATACAATGATCATAAAGTCTCATGGTTTCGGGGATGGATGATTTGTTCTATGGTTCTGCCATGTATCAGTGGAGCCATCTGGGAGGAAAACTAATAGGCCTTCCGACAGTTCAAGAGGGCAATTATAAGCTGAAGAATATCTTTAAATCATTTTTTGTTGTTAAACTTTTCCAAAAGTTTATAAAGAAATTGTTAGGATTTTTTAAAAATTCATTAGTAGTTTCTGTTTGCTTTCAGGTCTTCATAATTCCTATCACATTTTTTTTATCTCTGTTGTCTATACAGAATATAGTAAAATAATTTATATTGTAAGACATCATAAAAATGCCTCCAGCACTTTTGGTAGTCTTTTGGTAGCAAACTATACATTACTTGCAGATAATAATCCAAATAATGTGTTATGTCACTCATGAAGTATTAGTGCCAAGTTCCCCAAATCCACACTCAAATCTATCAGTCATTGGAATTATTTTTAATGCTTTCTTTCACATTTTTCTTGCTTCAGTATCTCCTCTGCTGACATTTGTTTCTTCAAAAACTCACCTATGATATGTCCATCAGCTCAATTCATGTTTAACAAGTGAAAAGACAGAATTTAGCTGGCTAAAGCAGTTAAGGAAATGTTGAAATAGCTTGAGGCTAGATTTTTGCCTTGATTCTCTAATAATTTAAAGAGTAGTCTTGCTGAAATCTATAGAATTTTGATTTTGCTTGGGAAATCAACTTTTGACTTGTTTTCACATTTAAGGAATAATTATGAACTAAGATACTTGAAGGAAGAGGAGGAGAAGGACACAATTCATCAGACTTAATTAAAAACAATAGCAAACATATTAGCAGGCTCAAAGGATCAGGATCACACTAAGTTCCAGTATAGAGGATTTATTGCTCAAGCCTATACACAAAAACTTAAGTCAACTAATGTACAATTAGAGCTAGATAAAGGTCAATGGAATTCAGGAGGGGTTGAAATTAGATGGTTTGTGGGAATGTAATGACTTTAGGCTGATGATTAGTTTAACTCTGCCCTTAGATCTGCCTGCTCTTCTACACATATTTGCTGCAGAGAAAGGCAGAACTGTTTGGCATCTCTCATTAGGATATATGCTTTGCAAAATAAACTTTCAGTTCAGCATTTTCATTGGAAAATCTGCAAATCCTTTACCAATTTTTGTTTTTGAATGAGGAATAATTATATTTTTTAGAAGCATATAAGGTGGTAATATTCTTGCCTTTTTATTTAAAACAGTAATGGTGCTCTGCATTCATAGCACAACAAAAATCTCTTCTACAAGCCCTAGCTTTTTTAAAGAGCTTTTGGGAGGGGAACATTAAGATATGGAATTTTCCATATCTCTTTGCTGCCATCCAATGTTTGCAGTGCAGAACTGGTACTCTTCATAAAGATCAACATGAGGTTCTGTCAGGGAAAACTTGGGAAATAGACGTAATACCCATTTCACAAAATGAGCAGGAACATCCTATAAAGCATATTCTAAAGAAAGAGAGGCACCCCGGCTTTTGCTCCATATGATCATAAAGTAAAATCTCATGCTTAGACTTGTGAAAAGCAAAAGCCCATGTCACACTGCACCAACGGATGGAAAGAGGACGTAAAACGGAGAGAAACACTTGCCATACTTGCCATCGTTTGGTTAACGGATGCTTCCGTTCTGTACTCACTGCGTCCATTTTTCTTCCTCTCTATCTGTCCAGCATCCGTCACTGAGGTTCCATCCCTCAAAAAGTTTTGAGCTGCTCAAAACTTTTTAAGCGAGAAAATGTATCCAATGCGTCCGTTATGCATCCTCTAGGCATAAGGGGAACATCCGTTCTGCATCCATCGTCATCCGTTACGCATTCCGCTACATGTCAAGGCATCCGCTGCGCATCCGTGCAACTCACGTCCACTCCAGCAGAAAATGGACACAGGGAGGAAGCGGAACGGACGCGGAACGGACGCGCAGCGTTAGTAGCACGGACGGAGAAAGGATGAAGCGGATGCAATTTGCACAGAAAGCATTTTAAACGGAAAAAACATTCGTATAGGGCATATCTCAGATATTTAGAATGTCTAGAGGATGCCTGAGAGGCAAAAAGGACACATAGTGGAAAACCTATATTGCCTATAAAAAGGGGAAGCAACTCACCTGGATCTCAATTTCAACCAGCAACCCTGCTGTGCAGACCTCTGCAGCCTGCATCTGCCTCTTGCTCTTCCACAGCATCCAGTCATGTCCACCATGGATCGTAACACAGTCCTTTTAGTAGCGACCATCGTTCTGCAACAGTGCGAAGCCATCTACAGGCTCTTTCAACTCTACTATGAGAAAGAAAAGAGGTGACCAAGAAGAGTCTGGGTACGAAGATGGATCGGGAGAAGAGCAGAGTACAGACTGTACAACAAGCTGATGGTGGAGCTAAGGAATGAAGACCCTCGTGCATTCCAGAACTTCATGAGGATGCCTCCAGCCATGTTTGAGAAGTTGTGGAGTGGCTGACACCCAGGTTGACCAAGCAGAGCACTAACTTCCGGCCCAGCCTGGACCCTGGGCTCAAGGTGGCACTGACTCTGTGCCACCTGGCCTCAGGGACCACCTACAGAAGCATGCAGTATGGCTGGAGGGTGCCACACAACACCATCAGCATTGTGGTCAGAGAAGTGGTGCAATCCATCATGGAAAAATACCTGGAGGAGCTCCTCCAGTGCCCCTCCACCGAAGAAGGCTGGAAGAAAGTTGCAGAGCAGTGGTATCAGAAGTGGAACTTCCCCCACACCATTGGAGCCATAGATGGCAAGCACGTGGCCTGCAAAGCTCCAGCCAAGTCGGGGTCCACTTATTTCAACTACAAGGGCTTCTCCAGCATCATCTCTTCGCCATGGTCAATGCTGACTACAAGTTCATGTACATCGATGCTTCAGGCAAGGCTCATCTTCAGATGCCCAGGTATACAATGCCAGTCACCTCAAGGAGGGGCTGGAATGCAACCTCATCATGGGCTTCCCAGATCCAGACCCCCTGCCCAACGACACACAAGATGTGCCCAACTTCATTGTGGGGGATGACGCCTTTCTCCCTCAGAACCTACCTCATGAATCACTACATTCCAGATGCCTCACCCGTGAAGAGAGGATCTTCAACTACAGGCTGTCCAGGGCAAGGTGGGTGGTGGAGAATGCCTTTGGCATCCTGGCCAGCAGGTTCAGGTACTTCTCACCACCATGCAGCATTGCCCACAGACCGTGAGGAGGATCGTGGAAGCTTGCTGCATCCTGCACAACCTCATGCGCACCCTACCCAGTGTTGCAGAAAAGGCTCGTGGACCTCCAACAAGGCAATGGGACATGGAGCCTGCGGAATGGAGGCAAGGGTGAAACCTGACAGACACTGAGGATGTGCAAGGACCCAACAGAGCTCACATGAAGGGAAGAAGCAGCGCAACCTCCTGAAACACTGGTGCAACTCCCCAGCTGGAGCATTGGAGTGGCAAGACAGGATGATAGATGATTAATGGATGCTTCCTTCAGCCTGTCACATCACAATGATGAGATTGGGCCATGTATGTTGGGTGGGCCTACAATGAACAGGGCATTTAATAAAGAGTTGTGTTTATGTTGACATGTGTGGATGATTGATTACATTATTGATAATAAAGGGCCATACGTGTGGCAGCTGGGAGGGTGGACTATACAGTCCCACTATACAGTCCCACTACAGTCCCGTTGCACCAGAGGTTTATCTATCCCACAGCTATTAGCCATCCCAAAGGTATTCCTGCCCATCCCACGTATCCCTGCCCATCCACTGCTATTCTCAACCCATCCCATTGCTATCTTACCCCATCCCAAAGGTATCCCTGCCCATCCCACAGCTATTACCCATCCCAAAGGATCCCTGCCCACCACACTGCTATCTTAACCCATCCCACAAGCAATGCAAAGGCTAAACCATTTCTAAAAGTTTCCACCAAGACTTTATTTACTAAAATAAATGAGGCAAGTGTGTGAAGCAAAAGATAATCTTTATTAATAACAAGCTGTAAAAGAAAATGACCCAAGTCAAATGTCCAAATAAAGTCTACCGGTAGCCACCCAGTCTCTGGCACTCTTCTCTGTCACTCAGAGGTGTGCCCAGTCTCAGGGTGGAAGGATCCAGGTGCTGTGGAGGTGGGTGCTGCTGGAGTGCTGGTCTTGAAGCGCCACTGGGTGCCTGGCCCCAAGAGGGACAACAGGGGATGGTGTTGTGAGGAAGCTCTCAGACAGCAGGCTCAGCCCTGTGATGTTGAGAGCTCCTTCCTCCATGCCATGGGGTGTCAGCCCCAGTACCAAGGACAGATGTACTGAGGCCAGGCTTGGCTGTGGGGTGGAGAAGGAGCAGTGTAGTGGGGCTGTCTGGTCTGCAGTTGGGTGAGGACTGGCGTGGGTGGCATTGGTGATGTGGGTGGCATCTGTGGCATTGTGGGCATCAGTGGTGTGGGTGGCATCGGTAGCATCAGTGGAACCGGTGGCAATGGTGTCATCTGATGAACCTGTGCCTGGAGTGGGAAGCGTGCGTGCCTGTGGCTACTGGACCTCCTGGTAGCCATAGCCCTGGTAGGTGAGGGCCTGTGGAAAGCCTTGGAATGGGAGGGACATCACCTGGGGTGGAGGAGCAGACCTGGACTGGGTGGGAGCAGGTTCATCTGGATCTGGAGGGCTGTGAAGCAGATCGGTGATCCTGTCCTTCACCAGTGAGGAAGGGCTTGCGGTTGGAGGATGAGGAGTCGGTGTGGACCAGCTGAGAGAGGATATCTATGCTGCTCCTGATGGTGTTCTTATCTCCAGCAGGACAGTGTCTGGCTGTCTGGCTTTCTGCCTTTCTGTGCAGGTGGAGCTGGGGGTGGATGCGGGTTGGACTGTGGTGGAAGTGCCATCTCCTTTCTCCCACTGCGCCAGGGGTTCTTCACGCGCTCCGCCATGGTTAGAACAGCTTTCGGGGGGTTCTGCATCGTGGCACGCTCCAGAGACACTGCCTGGAAACAGGAGCTGACTCTCTGCCGGAAGAGGACTGGCTCTCAGCAGGCTGCCTGAGAGAGAGGGTTGTGAGAGGGGCTGCTCCTCGGTGGCGGATCTCACCCTCCAGGAAGCTGCACTTAGCCATCACGTAGGTCTCTCTGTCCGTCAGCTTGACCGTGGCCTGGCCAGATTTTTTTTAGGTGCAGCTTCCTATACTAGGTGTGCATGTGCTTCCACCAGCCGAGGAGCACCTCCGAAGTGTAGCCCAGGCTCTCCGCCTTCTCTCTCCAAGCAGCCTGCTTCCTTTTGATGTCCCTATAGAGCCTGTGTCCCTTCGCCATAGATACTCATTCTCTCTCAGCCACTCCAGCACCTCATCCTCATGTTCCTCCTCGATGGAGTATTGCCTCCTCTCCCGTTCTGCATATGCCTCTTTGACCCTTTGGCAGGACCACATGGGCCTCATCAGAGGGGCTTCCAGGTTGTAGGGGGCCTCCTCCACACCAGCAGCAGCAGCAGCAGCAGCAGGACCAGCACCAGCAGCACCAGCAGGACCAGGATCAGCACCAGCAGCACCAGCAGGACCAGGATCAGCACCAGCAGAGTAAGCACCAGCAGCGCCAGCAGGACCAGGAGCACGAGCAGGACCAGGAGCACCAGCAGGACCAGGAGCACGAGCAGGACCAGGAGCACGAGCAGGACCAGCAGTACGAGGAGCAGGTTCATCAGAGTAAACACCAGGAGAAGCACCACCGCCAGGAGCAGCATCAGCAGAGTAAGCACCAGCAGAAGCACCACCGCCAGGAGCAGCATCAGCAGAGTAAGCACCAGCAGAAGCACCACCGCCAGGAGCAGCATCAGCAGAGTAAGCACCAGCAGAAGCACCACCGCCAGGAGCAGCATCAGCAGAGTAAGCACCAGCAGAAGCAACCACCGCCATAAGCATCATCATCAGTTCCTCCCAGAAGCAAGAAGCAGCAGAAGCCCCAGCCCCAGAAGAGCGAGCCCATGCTACAGAAGCCCCAGCAGAAGCAGAGTGAGGGCCAGGGGGTGGGAGGGTGGCCCAGTCCCTCCTGCCAGGGCTGCAGCAGATGGCTGAGGCTTTCTCTTCTTCCCATGGTTGTGGGGTTGCTGGCTGGCAAGCAGGGCAGGCTGGCGGCAGGCATGCAGCAAGGCTGACAGGCAGGCTGGCAGGCAGGCTGGCAGGCTGGCTGGCAGGCAGGCAGGCAGGCAGCAAGGCTGGCAAGCAGGCTGGCAGGGAGCTGGCAGGCAGGCTTGGCAGGCAGCAGGAGGCTGGCAGGTAGGGGTGGCAGGTAGGCTGGCATGCAGGCAGGCAGGCAGCAAGGCTGGCAGGCAGGCTGGCAGTAGGCTGGCAGGCAGACAGGCAGGCAGCAAGGCTGGCAGGCAGGCTGGCAGCAAGGCTGCATGGCAGGCAGGCAGGCAGGCTGGCAGGCTGGCAGGCAGGCAGCAAGGCTGGCAGGCATGCAAGCAGGCAAGGCAGGCAGGCTGGCAAGGCAGGCTGGCAAGGTAGTCAATGTGTCTGTGGCAGCAGGTCTTTCCTCTGAATGGTGAACCTGCTTGGGAGCTGCTTTCCTTTATATTCCACGGGGCTGACGCAATGCATCCTCCCTGCATCCGCAGTGAACACTAGGCATCCTCGGCTTCCACTAGGCTTCCGCTCTGCATCCACTTCATCCACTAGGCTTCCGCTGTGCATCTGCTTCATCCGCTCGGTTGTCCGCTCTGCATCCGCTGTATCCGTTCCGCGTCCGCCTTTGCTGCGGTCCCCCGGAAGCCTTGCGGATGTGCCATCCGCTCTCATCCGCTTCCATCCGCTAGGCTTCCGTGGAGCATCCACTTTCCATCCGTCCTGCATCCTCCCCCCATCCGTTCCTTTCGTGTTGTTCCACTCTGGTTATGCAAATTTTTGCCCCTTTTGAGAGCGGATAAACAATGGATGGAACATGAACATTTTTCTCGTCCGCTGTGTCCTTTTTACAAACGTTTTGCATCCGTCGGCCAGTGTGACAGGGCCTTAAAGTGTTTAAATGTGCTGATTTTCTTTGGGTCGCCATCATTTATTCTTCTTAAGTAGGGGTTGCTATCAAACACTAAAAATATTACAAATTAAATATAAACAAAATTAAATAAATTAAAACAATCAAAATTCTATGATCAACATATCACATAAAAAACCCACAATTCTAAAATAGACATATTATGCTCCACTAATAACTAGGCCCTAATATCACAGGGACTTTATGGAAGGCAAATAGGATTAGAGTCATTGGATCTCTGAGAATTTGGATTTGAACCGGGTATAGTTTTTAATCATTGAAAATATCCAGTTCTGTAGGCTGGATAGAAAGTAAAAATGACACAGTAAAAGGAACATTAGTGTCAATCTATATCTTGCCAAGAGAATTGGATACAGAGTCCATGTAAAATGTTAGTTCAACTTGAAGATTTTTTTTTCTTTCTTTCTTTCTTTCTTTCTTTCTTTCTTTCTTTCTTTCTTTCTTTCTTTCTTTCTTTCTTTCTTTCTTTCTTTCTTCCTTCCTTCCTTCCTTCCTTCCTTCCTTCCTTCTTTCCTTCCTCTCTCCTTTCTTTTTCTTCTTTCATTTTTCTTTTTCTTCTTTATTTTACTTCTTTCTGTTCCTTCTTTCATTTCTTTCGTCCTTTCATTTCCTGAAAGGAAAACAAAGATGAAAATGAAAGAAAGAGAGAAAGAGAGAGAAAGAATGAAAAAGGATGAAAGAAGAAAGAGAAGGAGGAAGAGAAAGAGGAGAGGGAGAGGGAGGCAGGAAAGAGAGAGAGGGGGGAGAGGAAGAGGGAGAGAGAGAAGTAGGTTATTTCCACACATTATTCCTGATGTATCAGTAAAGATTTGGCAATATGACATTGAACAATTTTTTCCAGATGGCTAAATACTTACAGTGCCATCCTGGTAAGCCATTATTTTCAGGGAGTTTTAAAATGTCAGTCATATCTTGGCTGAAAGCTGTTGTTCCAGCACTCATTTCCTTGTGATAACATAATCCAAGACAGCTCATTGTTAAACAGCAATGTGAGTTTGAATCATGAGTGCTGTGGTGGAAATTGTTTATTGCTCTCTCAAAGATGTTTGGGAGCACACAGACAAGAGAAGTTAAATAAATTATATAACTTACTTCTTTGGCTGGATTCTTATTCACAGCAGGGCACTTTAGAGGGATAGGTGTGAAACAATAAACTCATGAGATTTTAATTATTGTTCCCTGGTATGTTTTTTTTAAGCATCTGCTCAATATCCAGAACATTCATTGATTATTTTAGTTTCCAGCTCTTAAAACCTGTCTTCTGAATTGACAGTTGAGTGCAACATTTTGGTCAGCTGTACTCTAAAGTCAAAGTTAACTAACAGTTATAGCAAAGGTTTCCTAAAACATTATTGATGCTGCCTAAGTCATCTTTAACACACTGATTTCTGTAGTTGTTTCTTTTCTCACTATAACGTATATCTCAGATGTAAGGTTGGGCACCTCTGTAAAATGTTTCACAGTGTTACTTACAGTACAATTCTTGAATAGCTTTGGAAAAAGGTGACTTATCACAGGATTTTAGAACAAAGCAAAACAAAGCAAACAATTACATATCTCATGGATTAAGAATTGGGTAAACATTTTAGTAAGATAATTGTTTCCAAATGGAAAGGAATAACCTATACAGAGAAAAACAAAACTATTTGGTTTAGTTAGAAATGATTCGAAGTCAAGACTGGGCAAATCAGAAATGAGTAAGAATATAAGGATAATACCAATTTCTTGAAGGTAGTAAAATTCCAACAGTGGTTTTTTTTTCAGACTTGAAATATGATACATACATCAGTTATTTTCTGATTATCCTTTTGTATATGTACTGGAAAGGGGGAGCAAGTAGAACACAATCCTGGAGATCTGTCTCCTCTTGAGGGTATGATTGAAATGAAATGCAAAATTTCAATAAGAATAATTTTACCTTTACCATTAAGCTTAGAGAGAACAGGCAGAAGATTATTTTTGCTGGTTTATTACTGAAGTCATAACTGCCAAAATAAGTCTCCCTTTTCCCTCAACAGACTGGAAATGCAATGAACAAATTGAATTTTTTCTTCATACATGATGGTTGTGCTGCAAAGCATAACACTATTAGAAATTAACTTATCATGTAATGGAACAATTTTTAAAAGTTCTTATCCCAATCTATCCTGAGATATTTTCATTAAACTTCACCAAACCACCCATTCCTTCACAATACGCTGAATTGGCATTGTATATGGTAAAACCTGCAAGTAAAATATCTCCTATCCTCTCTGTAGAAGAATGCTTAATTGAAATATGGAAATGTATGCTGATATCTAGAATGACTTTGCATCTATTTTCAGTGTTCACAGAAAACAAATGACAGTTATCTTATTTTCCTAAAGGGAAGGATTAGAGGCAGTTTGGGAATTCATTGCCATTGCTACTGGTTCCATGGACATATTGTGACTTGGTGGTTGTGGCAGGGGAAGGATACTGCAAAATCCTCATTCCCTCCCCACCCCATTAACATGATTTCCAGCTCCATTCTCCTGTGCAGGGCAACAAAAGAAGACCCAGCCGATCAACTGGGACTCCAATCAGCTGGAACTCAGGAGGCAGCAAAATACCAGAGGTGGTATTTACCAGTTCTCCGAACTACTCAAAAATTATGCTACCGGTTCTCCAGAATCTGTAAGAACTGGCTGAATACTACCTCTGATTTGTCCCAGGTCATCTGAGGACTAATGAAAAGTCATATGTTAGATGTTTTATTTAAAAAGTCTTAGAGAAAATATGATATGAGGTTTCATGCATTACCTTTGCAATGATCAGGAAAGGAGAGAAGGAATGAAGAAGGGAGGGAGGAAGGAAGGAGGGAAGAAAAGAATATTTCTGATATTCCCTGCTAGCTTCCCAGGAGCAAAGTCAATGGGGAACCAGCAAAGAGTCAGAGGTGCCTCAACTCCCAATGCTTTATTGCCTACATGTAGTCATTCTTTGTCTCTATTTAGCTAAGGGAATATTTTTGAGTACTTACTGGGTCATAGGTTTTGAATATAAGGATTTTCAGTACAAAAACGATAGGGCAAAGATATTTCCCTTTTCCTCCTTTTATAGTTTTTTCAACTGCCAATCCCCTCACTCAGCCATTCCTCATACATATCCATTTAATGCAATTCTATATATAGATAAATGTTTTCTAAATTATTTCCAAGAGGAAAAAAAAATTAACAACCAAGCATATGAAGAAAAGATTGCAAGGAGAATATTTAAAGTGGGACACATTCGAGGTTCTTTACCTTTTGTCTTTCTTCTCCATAAGAAAGAGGACATGTATGTGTGTTAAAGTATATTCTGTATTTTCTGGATTCTCAATTTTTGTCTATATAGTTTTTATGTTGAAATTTTGTGTAGATTTATTTGTTGACTAGCTCTGTTGATTCATTCCTTGTTTACAAAGGTTTGGGATTCATTCATACTATTTTGGATTATAACCAAGTGTCATTTTCAGGACTTGCATCAACACCAAGTTTTCAAGAAGAAACCCCACCCTCTGTTTTGAAATGATTGTGTTCTTATAACTCATAATTTAAGCTTTATATCTTCTGTTCTTTAATTTCTTCTTTGTATATTCCTCTTGTATGTATTTCATGTATTTCATTCTTCAAAATGAAACATGTTCCCAAGTGGAAGTGACAGTATAACAATTGTGAATGTAGACATCAGCCCTCAGGGGAAATAATCAGAAGTGGCCCAGTTTTGTTTACTTAGGTCTTTCAAGTATTTTTTCTATTGTTAATTTCTTCAATTTCCACCCATTTCCTATTTTAACCTTTGTCATTCTCTTCCTTACCTTAAACACTATGGAAGAATTTCCATTTGTCTATGTGTATCTGAGATGCATGATTTACTAAGCTAAAGACTGCTTTTCAAACAAAAATTCACAAATTTTTCATCCACTTCCTAGATAGCCCTTAATGAAATCAAGCATGGCAACACAGAACCTAATTTGAGTATTTTACTCAAAGAGAAAAAATCCTGTTATGATTCTAGTGGTTTTTAGTATATTGTTTCTACTAGTGGCACTAATCTGAGAGCTTTATTTTCATGATATAAAAATAAAAAAATCAAGAAAAATTGGCACCTCCAACTCAAATGTTTGGGACACACACACACCCCCAATCTGGGCAAACCATCCCCATCACTGCAAAGCCTGACTGCATTTATTATATGTTTCAGGATATGTAACTATTGTGTTCATGGAACAAAAGTTTTGAAAAATTATTCATCAAATGTATAACATTTACTATTAACAGATATGGTTTATACAGCATGTTATGGCTTTACATATTCTCTCATATTGAATCTATTCCAATCTATCCATTTTACAGAATCCATATACTACAATCCTTTCATCCATGTTATATTTCCTCTGTAAATTAATTTTACAAGTCTTAAAGTGTGAGGCAATTCTTGACTTTTTTCCTGTCAGTGCGGAAATGAGGACAGGAGACCCTTCTTATTTTAATGTCCATCTCTACTTCCTGTTCAGCTTGCTTTCTTCATGAAATCTTTTCAAGTAGCACATCGAAATATGTGATTTCTGGGAAAATACATTTTCATTTCTCCTGGGTGTGAAAATAACAGGGGAGAGTGTTTAAATGGGTCTAATGGCATCCTGCAAGTGCCTTGATTTTCTGGCTGCTTGAATCATACTGTGTGAATAGACAGAATAAAACCATACTAGAACAGTCCATAGAGAATAATTCTTTTGCTACATATCAAGCCCTTCTGTAACTTGGGATTTCAACTAAAAGAAAATTCTAAATAGTGCTGCCACTTCTGAGAAATCTAGCAATTGAAGTCCATACATCTGAATGAACCAAGGCTAAGGAAGAAGTTGATTATGTACAGTAAATAAAGTGGACAAGAAGAAGGGTATTTCCCCCTTCTCAAAATACTAGAACTAGAAATGATCCAGTGAAACTAATCCCAGAAGAATGCTGCCCTAAATTTGAGATCTTAATGCCAAACAATGCCCCCAGCTCCTGCCAACCTAGTAGATCAAAAGCATGCAGATGTGAATAGATAAATAGGTACCATTTCAATGGGAAAGTAACAGTGTTCTGGGATGTCATTCTGGTCACAGGACTATGGAAATATCTTCAGACAGTGTTGACTCAATGGCTTTGAAACTGAAACAAGCATCACATTCTATGGTTGGCAATGATTACTGGATTAAAATCTGCTGGGAATTCTTTACCTTTTTAATATAATTGAACATGTAACATTGCTATTGAAATGTGGCTGCCATCTTGGCCAGCTTTAAAACTGCTTTGTCCCAATCAGAGAAGTCATTAGGATCAATTGCTTGCCTCTAAAGGCCATTTGCTGGGCTTCCTTGTACAATTGGTTGGCCATAGCCTGCTGAATCACATGGCCCAGAAAGTACATATGTTATGTTCATAATTATGTACATAAATGTGAATACTTATTTTCTACTTGTAATCTACATCAAGCTTCTCATGACTATGCTGCCTGGGAAGCATGAGAGATTGTGATGGAATATAAACCGGAGAATGAGGAAGCAGTAAAGTTACCATTAAGGGAAAAGGATGTTCAGAAAAGCTTATTCAGTGTCTGGAGAGAAAAAAAAACACGAGAAAGAAACTCAAAATAATCATGCTTTGATTTTATTAGTATAAAATAAAGCAGTGAGAATTTCTGACAGGCTTTCAAGGGTCTGTTATTATACCTACAACAGTAAAGTTCATTCCTAAAATCCCTGCTGCTATTGTTTCCTGAATATGGCTGCCAAAGACCATACTGGATGACAGGGAAGGCATTATAACAGCACTCTAAGTCATAAATTTCTTAATTCTTACCAAGCAGCTTCCGCCTAAGGTTTTTTTTTTTTTTTCATAATCCTTGGCAGCATGCACAGACCAAGATATTTTAGTGATTCCATTCTACAAAAGAAATAAATTCGATTGGCATTTAACTTTCTCTTTTGGCAGTGAAACAGAGTGCAACATCAAAATGGAAAGGAGCAGGCTAATTTGGAAATTGCAAGAAATGCTATGCAGCATGCACAGCTTTATCTTTCACAGTGGCAAAAAGAGGAGCAAGTGCCTCCCAATATCTGACATCCATTACTATTCCAATGGTAGTCATGTCCCAGCCTTATATTAGAGTGTAGTATAGTGCATGCTTATGAGCAGAATCTCCAGAATAGTAAATAAGTTGTATATCACTCTATGTCAATATAGTCAATTTTGGAAGACTCTTTTCCTGGTATCTTGAGCTAGTAAAAGGAAGGAGCTGTAATCCCTTTTTATATCATGCATTCAAAGTTGCTGAATCTCTACAATGAGCTCTTGCCAGCTAGCACTGTTTTAGTGAGTCATACATCATAGGAATGAAGGTAGTCTGATGATGTATTGCATTAATGCATCATCAGCATGACAGAATTCTAATGATGGATGAATACTACATTACCTAGGAAAAGCTCTCATTTTTTTGCTGCCTATAAACTTGTTTTTTAACACACATACAAGTTTTTAAATTTAAGTTTTTACAATGCTTTTCTTCAATCATTGAACATCCTACTTCAGTAAATACACATCCATAATCTTAGAATGTATTAATTTCCATACTAGAATACAGTATCATAGAATATCAGATATTCCAATTAAAAAATAAACCACTTTCCCTTAGACTTTTATTGAGTAATTAATAAATGGATTGATTATCTATTAAATAAGACTCTATATTATTCATGAAGAGGTAAAGGCTCCAACATTGAATGAAATACCATAAAAGAAGTAGAATCAATGTTTTCTGAAATAAGATTATGGTTATTTAGGAATACCTAACAGGAAACACCTATTCAGTCTCAGACATGACAGATAAATTATCCATAATTTCCAATGAGACTGAGTGAACTAGGTATCAGGGCAACCCTCCTTTAATGGATGATGAAATGGAGGGCCTATTTTTTTTCTCAGTCATGTTCCAGGTGTAAAAATGTGTAATTTAAGGATGGCAGCTTTTATAACACTTTAGGAATATTTATGTTGGATCTAGACTAAATGTAGACACATTAAAATCAGTGGAATTAACTAAACTCCCATTTATTTTATAGATGGTCCACAGCCTGGTCACTGCTCCTATTTCAAATAGGAAGAACACATCTATTTCAAATTGGACACAAGTGATTCAGTGTTTCTTTAGTGGACCTTAATACTGAGTCTAACGATCCCTTTGCTTAAAATTACAAAGAATAACCTTGTACTGATAAAGTTATTTTTTGAGTGTAAAATAACAAATAATTTTCAATGCAATTCACTTTTTCTTAAGTGAACATGCCCAACACCTTAAATCCTGAAAATATCCAACCTGTTTCATATCTTACTCAAAATGTCTTCCATAGATACAAATAGAAACTAACCAAGTGAAAAAAAATCCTGTGTCCCATTTCTTACTTCTTCTAAAAAAAATAAATAAATCAAAATATTGTTACCAGGTTTAAATGCCAGATTGGGGAGAGATGTATTTTCAAGGATTTTTCTCCCCTCCAGCAGCCAAACTGTTTGAGGTTTTTTTTTGGGGGGGGGAGTAAAAAAGAAATCTCTGATTGCCATTCTTTCTGGGGACTTTTCTGTACTGTCTTATTTATTAAAGTGTTTCTAGAGTGTTGCTTAATGGAAAAGGATCTTGTGTTTGTTGCAAAGTAAATAGTGAGACATGATTTACAAAGATAGTCCAGATATTTTTTAAAAAAAAATGTGAAAGAAAGAAAGAAAGAAAGAATGAAAGAAAGAAAGAGGGGAACCAAAGGGAAAAAAATGAAACTGACCATTAGTTTTAATATTACAGTTTTATGACTACTAACTGGGATAGAAACTAACTAACTAACTACTAACTAGGATAGATGACCTAACTGGATTGGGTCACTTGATGGATTGGTTGCCATGAGCCCAGTGAACTTAAAAAATCAGGTGGCCTTTCAGCATCACTGTTTAATGTTTAACACTAAAGGCCATGTCACACTGCCCAACGGATGCAAAAAGGACACAACGGAAGAGAAAAATGTTACATCCGTTCTCCGCTCTCAGAGGGGCAAAATTATGCATAATTGAAGTGGATAACACAGACGTGGGGAGGACACAGGGGCGATGCAAAGCGGATGCGGAACGGAAGCCAGCGGATGGCGCATCCACTAGCTTCCCGGGGGGGCTCAGAAAAGCGGACACGCGAACAGAAAAAACGGATGCAGAACGGAAGCACAGTGGATGAAAGCAGATGCACAGCGGAAGCCTAGCGGATGCACAGCGGAAGCAGAACGGATATCTCGCGTTAATTGCGAATGCGGGGGGTATGCATTGCGCAAGCCCCATGGATATAAGGGAAGCAGCTCGCACGTGGCCAGCATTTGGAGGAAAGACCTGCTGCTGGATAACTACGAGTTCTTGCCTGCATGTCTGCCTTCCAGGCTTTCTGCCAGCCTCCCTGCCAGCCTGCCTCCCAGCCTCCTGGGACAGCCACCCTTCCAGCCTGCCTTCCAGCCTGCCTCCCAGCCTCCTGGGCAGCCTCCCTGCCAGCCTTGCTGCAGTCTGCCTTCCAGCCTCCCTTCTAGCCTTGCTGGCAGCCTGCCTTCCAGCCTCCCTGGCCAGCCTTGCTGCCAGCCTGCTTCCAGCCCCCTCCCCTCCCAGCGAGTCTGTCTGCCAGCCTTGGTCTGCCTTTCCTGCAGCCTTGTGCCTGCCAAGACTTCCCTGGAAGCCTTCCGCCAGCCAGCAACCCACAACCATGGGAAAAAGCGAAAGCCTCAGCAACCTGCCCCCATCCCTGGCAAGAGGGACAGGCCACCCTCCCGCCCCCTGTCCCTGATCATCTTCTGCTGGGGCTTCTGCTGCTTGGGCTCGCTATTTATATTGCGGAGATTTCTGATGTAGCTGCTCCTGGCAGTGGTTTGCTCTGGCTGCGTACTCTGCTGAAGCTGCTTCTGGTCCTGCTGGTTTCTGCTCGTTCGTGTGTCTCGTGCTCTCTGTCCTCTGCTCATCGAATGCTCCCTGGTCCGCTCGTGATGCTGTGCTGCTCATCGCTCCTGGTCTTGCTGGACCCTGCTGCTGGGTGCTTACTCTGCTACTGCTGATCCTGGTCTTCCTGCTGCTGGCTGCTGCTGATTATGATCTGCTGGTGATTATGCTGATGGAGGCATGATGCTGATGTTGATTATGATCCTGCTGGTGATGCTTGCTGCTGCTCTGATGCTGATGATGATGATGCTGTTGGTGTGGAGGAGCAGCCCCTACATACCTGGAAGCCCCTCTGATGAGGGCCCACCTGGTCCTGCCAAAGGGAAGGAAGAGGAGTATGCAACAACGGGAGAGTAGGCAGTACTACATTGGGAAGCACACGAGATGAGGTGCTGGAGGTGGCTGAGAAGAGAACGACTATCTTGTGGCGGAAGGGGACACCGGCTGTACAGGACATCAAGCAGAAGCAGGATGCTTGGAGAGGAGAGGGGTGGAGAGTCTGGGCTACCACATCTGATGTGCTCCTCGGCTGGTGGAAGCACAATGCACACCTGGTACGGGAAGCTGCACCTTAAAAAATCTGGCCAGGCCGCGGTTTCAAGCTGACGGACAGAGAAGAACTAGTGTCATGGCCAAGTGCAGCTTCCTGGAGGGTGAGGTCCGCCACCGAGGAGCACCAGGAGCCATCTGTCTACCCTCTCTCTCCTGGAGCCTGCCTGCGACCCAGTCATCTTCCAGCCGAGAGTCAGTCCCTGTCTCCAGCCAGGTATCTGTGGAGCAATGCCACGGCGGAGAAGCCCCGGGCAGGTGTGGGAAAGAGTGGTGGAGAGCGATGAGGACTCCCTGGTGCGGTGGGAGAAAGGAGACATCGAGTCCACCGCTGCCGAACGCCGCATCCCAACCCACACCTCCGCCTCCACAGTAAGGCAGAGAGCCAGACCGCGGGAGGGCAGAGCCACAAGGTTCTGGTGGAAGATCAGGGACACCATCCGCACCAGCATAGGTATCCTCTCTCAGCTGGTCCCCATCGAATCGCTCAATCTCCAACCGCAAGGCCTCTTCCTAATTATGTCACCCAGACCCTCAAGGAGATGGCGGAACCCCAGTACCAGGTGGTGAAGGAGAGGATCATCACGCTGCTTAACAACCCTCCAGACCCACAGGCACCTGCTTCCCACCCAGATCCAGGTCTGCTCCTCCACCCCAGGTGAATGTCCGCTCCATACCAAAGGCTTCCCACAGCCCCTCACCTACCAGGGCTACAGCTACCGGGGTTTCCAGCAACAACAGACAGCAGCCCTTCCAGTCCAGGGCCAGAAGTCATCGGGTGACAGCCGTTTCCACCAGGTTCCAATGATGCGCACCGATGCCAATCATGACAATAATGCCCACCACGCCCAGTCCTCACCCTGCTGCAGAGAAAGAACAGCCCCACTACCAACTGCTCTTCCCTCCATCCCCAGCCAAGCCGGCGCCTCAGTACAATCTGTCCTCGGTACTGGGCTGACACCCCATGGCATGAGGAAGGACCACTCAGCATCGCGGGGCTGAGCCAGCCTCTCAGAGACCTTCTCTACTAAACAACCATCCCCTGTTGGTCTCTCGGGGCCAGCACTCCAACAACACCTCAGACCAGCCACTGCACAGAGCCCCCCCTCCACAGCACCTGCACCCTAACACCTTAGACTGGGCACACACCTCCGAGTGACCAAAGAGGAGTGCCAGAGACTGGCTGCCTGGCAATTTGTTGGACTTTATTTGGACACTTGACTTGTGGTCATGTTTTATTTTAACCAGCTGTTATTAATAAAGATTATCTTTGTTTCACACACTTGCCTTCATTCATTTTTTTCTATAAAGTCTGGGTGGAAAACTCTTTGAAATGGTTTAGCCTTTTTGCATGCTTGTGGGATGTTAAGATAGCAGTCTGGGATGGAGTTAAGATAGCTGTGGGATGGGGAATGGGATACCTGTCGGGCATGTGCAAGGGATATCTGGGGATGGGTTAAGAGTAGCTGTGGGATGGGTTAAGATAGCTGTGGGATGGGTTAGATAGCTGTGGGATGGGTTAAAATAGCTGTGGTGGAAGGCATACCTGTGGGAGGGTATAGATTAGCTTGGTGGGGAGGTGTAAGATAACTTGGGAATGGGAAAAGGGATAGCTGATGGATGGGTTAAATAGCTGTGGGGATGGGAAGGGATCACCTTCTGGGATGGGTACATAGTTGTGTGGATAGATAAAACCTTCCAGTTGCAAGCATAGTGGGACTGGATGGTCCACCCTCACCAATCTCCACCCTATAGGCCCTTCATTATCAATTACA
>BHFT01047806.1:0-21454 GCA_004320025.1 Laticauda laticaudata | reverse complement strand
GGCACTGAAAAAAGTGACTTATGACTGTTTTTCACACTTACGACTATTGCAGCATCCCCACAGTCATGAGAGGCCAGGCAAGGAGAAGCGCCCATTGATGTTAGTGATGTTGAGTTGGCCATGCCCAGCCAGTCACATGACTACCAAGCCATGCACACCAACTAAGCCACACCTACAGAACGGGTTGTTAAAAAAATTGAATCCGACTCCTGCTCATAATGTATCTAAAGATTTTTAACTTAAATAATTAATAAGCATTAAATAGAATGAATACTGCAACCAGTTAAGTTATTTTCCCCTGTAAAGGAAGTTAATTATAAAAGTGAACATGATCAGTCACAAGTTTTTTTTAGTAGAAAATGAAACAACAGCTGATTTGAAACCACTTTCTAAATATGTCCAATGACTATTAGGAAAAGAGAATTGTTATCTAATTTTTTATTAGGTTCCATAACCCACTTTTTAAAAATATTTATTTTATTTTATTTTGTTTTATTTTATTTTATTTTATTTTGTTTTGTTTTGTTTTGTTTTATTTTATTTTATTTTATTTTATTTTATTTTATTTTATTTTATTTTATTTTATTTTATTTTATTTTATTTTATTTTATTTTATTTTATTTTATTTTATTTTATTTTATTTTATTTTATTTTATTTTATTTTATTTTATTTTATTTTATTTTATTTTATTTTATNCATTTTTTTTTTTAAAAAAGGAGGTGATATTATGAAACCTAGTTTTCTTTTCCTAAGCAATCCTTGAAAAAGTATCCATCTGCCTAGAAAGAAATCAGAAATATACTGAAATGTTGGTGAGCCATCCAAGCATAACTCATGGAAGTGAGTTATATGACTGTCTACAGTTCTTTGAGATCATTAATAGCATGCCATCCAAAAACTCTGAAAACTATGACTTGGACCAATATGACAAAAGGATTAAGATGCTCAACTAGGGATAAGAAATGCAGGTTCATGTCTATATTCAATTTTATTTGATTTATTTATTAGATTTGTTTACTGTCCATTCCACCAGAGGCAACCTGATGTTCAGCATAAAAACTGTGATGGAGAGAAAGAGTCAAAATAGTGTTATATGTTACCTTGACATTCTGGTATGAATAAATGATATTATCTAGTTGCAACCTTGTAAGAAAGCAGTGAAAACAATTAGTCTCTTAAGCCCCTGTCCCACTGCACTTATGGATGCAAAGAGGATGTAAAACGGTAAAAAAAGCTTGCCATCCTTTGGAAAATGCTATGCATCCGTTGTGTACTCACTGCATACGTGTTTCATACGCTCTATCCCTTGAGCATCCATCCACTGCGATTTTATCTCCGCAAGAAGTTTTGAGCTGCACAAAACTTTGTAAATGGATGAACTTTCCGCCGCGTACGATGTACATCCGCGACATATACAGGCAACAAACGTTCTATGTCCATTATCATCTGTTAAACGTCCACTGTATCCTTTCTGCATGCTCTGGCCATCCCCTCAACTCAAATCCGCTGCAGCTGAAAACGGAAAGAGGGAGGAAACTAAAGGTACATGGAACGTCTACACAGCGTTAGTAGCATGGAAATAGAAAGGATGTAAGTGTATGCATCAAACATAATACAAATAATTAAATCACAAAAGTAGCTGTTGCTTGTTTAACCAATTATCAGACAAATAGACATAGAAAATAGCCAGATTTCTCAACCCAGTTTATTTTCAGGGACAGAGATTAACTTTTTTCCTTCCAAACAAAGTTGAATAGGGAAAATTATCCCACCATTAAACACAGGTTTAAACGTCACCAAGCACAGAATTAAACTTCACCAAAACCAGTTTTAATTCAAAACTAAGAAAGGGTATGTAAACTCAGGTTTGAACATTAATCTTTCTAGCTAGCCAAGAAGCCTTGCTGAATGTCACTCATCTTGGTTCCTTGTCATTAAAATCTTCTTTCAGCAGTTCTGTTTCATTGTTCAATTATTTCTTCAAAGTACTAACTCCAACAGGGGAGTATTTCTTCCCAGCAGCAGTGTAAAAAGCTTAAAACAACCCTTCCCCTTTAAGAAAGTGAAGCTGTCAGGTTTCCAAATGAAATGGCTACATATATGTCATTTTTGGGCTTGACACAAGCAAAGTACCAGCAAAGGAGGGAACAAAAAATTGCAGAGAAGCCTAGTCCTGCCAAGAATGTAATCAGGGTTGATGGAAGGGCAGTTACAACACTAGAATGTAAAGAATATCTTCCCTACAGTATTAGGCCAGTAAAGTGGAAAAAAAACAAAAGAAGTTTTGTTCTAACAACCAGTTCACTGAACTGCTCAGAAAGTTAACAACCGGTTCTGGAGAATAAATGAGAACCGGTAGAATCCCACCCCTGACAATGAGAGAAACTCACAAAGGATATGCATCATTGTTCTCTTACAATCTTCCTTTTTCTTTCTGGAAAGTTTTAGAATCCTTTGTTTTCCATGCTTTGCCTATTCCAATATATATATAGTCAAAGGATTGATTGTTATCAATATTTTGTCTTAATATCAAAGTTTGGGATAGAAAAGATTTTTCTAATGGCTTTGAGATGTGTTCATTATTTTTGTTTGAGCTAATATTGTGTAAAACAGATAAATGAGAAATTTTGTGTTCTCCAACTCTAGAAATCATCGAGAAGAAACTCAACAGCCACTTCTTATGGATGATTTAATTAATTTTCCTGCACAGAGTTGAACTATATGATTCTTTTAAATCAAACACCATAGTTTTACTATTCTAATATGTTAAATTTAAAAACAATATAAATATAAAATATATTAAAATAATTTAATCTTGATAGCCTAATGATGAATTACTACACCCATCACAAAGCCAGCATTCTATATCAACAATCCAATAGAAATGACCACACCATATCTTTATTCCATTCAGGATAATATTTGGATCAAATAGCCATGAAGATTATCATTATAATATTTTTTAAAGACTGCTTATCTGAATAAGATATATTGTTTCTGATCATTTTTAATCCTACAGGGACTGCTATACTTTCTACTTTGTAATATGTGCATGTAACCATTGGAAGCAACTATCCAAAGAAAATTTTGAAAATGTACCTCTGGGAATCTAGTTGTCAGAGAGAGATGAACAATAATGATAGGTTTGCTTGAATAAAATAAACTGAATTAATGAATGAGCAAATCTAAATGTAAAGACTAGGGAATCGATTTTTGTATCCCTGGTATTGATTTTATTTGCATTCTTACCGCAGATTAATAACTTCAAAACTGAAACTCCAACTCACCCATTACAATTGTTCTCTTCCTTGCATCCTGCAACATTTAGGCAGCGAGTTTCTTGACGAATCAGGAGGAATATTTAAATTTGCTGACGGTAAGGATGAAAGAAAGTCATTGTCCTTTTTTGATGAAAAATAGTGTACTTTATTCATACTTTTCTGCTCTTGTGCATTCATTGCTGTATTGCACAATTGTTTGTGTATTATGCTTTTAATTAAACATAATATCCATTTTTACAAGATTTTTCAAATTTTTAGAAGTTATATTCACAAAACCAATGCTTTTTCCAAGCAACTTAAGAAAAGTGTATTGCATCCAGCTTTCACCCTGTTTCATTTTTAGTTTCAAGAAATGAAACACAACAACTTTCATAACATAGTTCCTTTCTGCCCACATTCATAAAAGAGATTAATATTGCTTATAATAAAAATAGAATTGGAAGGGACCTTGGGGTTCTTCTAGTCCAACCCCCTGCTCAAGCAGGAGACCTGATACCATTTCAGACTAATGGTTGTCCAGTCTCTTTTTGAAAGCCTCCAGCAATGGATCACCCACAACTTCTGAAGGAAAGTTGTTCCATTGGTTGATTGAATAACCAATAACATCTCTAACCATTCAAAATTTTCTCCGCAGTTCTAGGTTGCTTCTCTCCTTGATTCATTCACCAAAAATGGAAGAAGCAAAGTAGAATCAAATGGCTTCCAATTGCATATATGTTATTCCATATTTGAAAACAAATAATTTTCCGGAAATCTTGTCTTCTCACTTCAACCTATTTGCAGAGTTGTTCTATGGCTTATGAAGTGAAGCAAAAATGAATTAAGTTATTGTAAGTAAGGAACAACTATCACAGGAACATTTAAAAAAAAATAATGAGAATTCAGGAAATTCAGATAGAACATCCATGGAATTTCACAAAATATTAATAATATTAATTATAACAACTTTTCCAATGCTTTTGAAGCTGAATCTGCAGTTTATTATACAATATATAGACTTTAAACCCATGATAACTATGGGCAACCTTTCCAAATGTGCAGAAGGTATAAAATGAGGCATGACTTCTATTTTATGTATTTCCATTAATGAATGGAAGTAGTAGTTTCTTTCTTTATAAAATGCTAATATGGCATTCAGAAAATAGACAACTATATTCTTTAATAAATGAAATTGTCACCTCAAAAGCCTTGAGACTGTAGGTTCCATTCTGTTCCTTTAGTTTCCAAATATAATTAAAGCTTAAAGTTAATAAACATAGAGAAATATATTTCTTTTTATTTGTTTACTGTAATTATAAAACAGGCTATCTGAACTCTCATAACACCTGTTAAAACTGTTTCATTTGTTCAGGGGAAATTAATGAAGATTTTTTTGCTTTATCTAATAATACTCTTGGCAAATATAAGTGTGTGATATTGATCAAAAGAAAAAAAATGACTTAATTAGCACTAAATAAACACAATATAATACAAAATAGTTGCACAACAGGAATACAGCATAGACCATATAGTCTTCAGAATCTGAGTCATATTCAAATCGTCCTTCCCTTCCCTTCTCTTCACTTCACTACAGCTGCAGTGTACCTGTTAAGTATGTGGCCTTATTTTCTTCACTATGGTAAGCAGAGAAGCCTTGACAGAGATAAATATTAAGTGTTGATTGGCAAAATTAGGTAGATCAAACCTCTGCTGAGATCTTTAGCTGGAACAACCCCCTGTTTTTTGATGAGGCTCATTATTGTTTTCTATAGCATCTGATAAGTTCACTCAGTACTCACAACTTTAATAGATCAAAAGTCATAATTTTTTCTCTGCACCTCAGATGTAGACTCTTCTTCCTCAGTAGGTGTCTAGTTAATACTGAGCAGATCTTTATTGTTCAATTATAGAGTCACAGAAAAGACATTTAGCCACTCTAGTTTTCTAGATAGGCTCCAGAATGTTTGACATAGACAGAAGTGCTTAACAGATTGGGATTTATTTCATTCCTATTTTGACACAATTAATATTTTGTTCTAAAAATAAGAAAAAAATTAACAACATTTGAACCATATTGATATTTTAAAATTCTTTATGATGATACATACAGCCTTCTTCTGTTCTTCTTCCTGTTCTTCAAAATAAACTATTTTTAATAACCATGCATTTGGCAGTACCCTTTTAAGAAGGAAGTTTCATTGCATTTTCTTTACAAATCTCATGACTGAAATAATCAGGGTTGTCAAACTTGATTTCATTGAGGTCCATATCAGGATTGTGTCTGACTTCAGGGGTGGGGTGTGTGGTCAGAGTGGTTCTGTCAAGTAAGATGTTACTTGTGTCAGGGGGTGCCTGTGGTGGCCCAAGTGCTCTACCACTGAAAATGGGCTCCTGAACTCCATTTTCAATGTGATGGCCTCCTGCAACCCTCTGCCAGTGAAAACAGAGCTTAGGAGAGTCACGTGCAGCCATCACAAATTCTGTTTTCACTTGCAGAGGCACTGCAGGCCAGTCCTTTTCTATTTCCAAGATGGCCCCATGGGCCAGATCTAAGTATTCCGCAGGTCAGATCCATCCCCTGGGTCTTGAGTTTAACATTCCTGGAATAGATAAATTTTGTGTTCATATGTGGATTTGCATTTAGAAACCTTAAGCAAGAAATTCCAAAGATTCATTTTTCCTCTAAAGCTGACTTGAAAATTGTCATCCATGGGAGAAGTATTTAAAATTGCACAGATGGACAAATCAGGATGTGTTGAGATATGAAGTATCCTTGGATGAAGACTAGTGCAGGAGAAAAGCATAATCCCATTTCATGGTCTTAAAACTATTTATGTTTATTAAAACCAAATCTGTCTATCTTGTCATGTTACAAATTGAGAAATATAACTTGATGATTTGATAGCACCAATGTACAGCAACAATACAAAAAAAAAAAAAGAAATAGTACAGAAGTATTATGAGAAATTATATGAACAAAAGAATATTGAAGAGGGGAAAGTTAAACAATACTTGCAAAAAGCAGAGCTATCACAAATACCTGAGGAAACTAAGATAATTTTAGAAGGCAAAGGCTCTGGGCCCAGATGGGCTCCCAGTAGAATTCTACAACACCTTGCAGGAATCTTTAAACTCTAATGCTTGAAGTCATGAATGAGATTTTGTCAAAAACCAAAATACCTAACTCATGGACAGAAGCTTATATTACTCTTATTACCCAAAGAAGATACCGACATACAACAAATAAAAAACTATAGACCTATATCCCTGTTGAATGCAGACTACAAAATATTTGCCTCAATAATGGCAGAAAGACTTAAAAGATATTTGAATTACTTTATATATACTGATCAAAATGGATTTCTGCCTAAGAGGCAAATAAAAGATAACATGAGAATAATCCTGAATACACTGGAATATTATGGAACATACCCAGAGAAGCAAATAGCCTTGGTATTTTTAGATGCGCAAAAAGCCTTTGATAATGTAAATTGGCAATTTATGTTATTGCAAATGGAAGAAATGGGTTTTGGAGAAAGATTTATGAAGGCAATTGATATTATAAACAATCTGCAAAAGTAATGATAAATGGAAATTTGACAGATAATATTAATATTAAAAAAGGAAGCAGACAAGGATGCCCTTTGTTACCATTCTTATTTGTGTTGATTTTGGAAGTACTAAATAGAAATATTAGGAAAAATAAAGAAATAAAGGGACTGAAGATAAAAAAGGAGGAATGTAAACTACAAGCATTTCAGATGATCTGGTCTTTATATTGGAAGAACCATTGGAAACAGTGTTTAAACATAGAAAAGATTGAAGAATACAGACAGGTGGCAGAATTAAAAATAAATAAAGATAAAACTAAGATCTAAGTCAAGAATATGACAGAAAAACAAAGGAAAGAACTGACAGATAGATTGAACATCCAGATCACAAACAAAGTGAAGTATTTGGGAATACAGCAGACAGCAAGATGTGGAACACCAAAGGAAGATAATTATTATAAATTAAAACAACAAATTGTGACAGAACTGGAAAAATGGAATATATATGGCAGGGAAAGAAGACGAGAATAAAACTAAAACTGTTACAAGATGCTAGAATAAGAGGAGGTTTTGGACTATCCTATTGGGAATTATATTACCAAGCAGTTACATTGATGTGGGTGAAAGAATGGATTGTTCTGAGAAATACTAGATTGTTAACACTGGAAGGTTATGATTTACAATTGGGGTGGCATGCATTTTTATGGTATAGGGGAAGCAAAGTACATGGGTATTTTAGGAGACATATTCAAGATGCTTTATTGTCAACATGGGAGAAAACAAGGAAAATACA
This sequence comes from Laticauda laticaudata, assembly GCA_004320025.1. Taxonomy (NCBI): domain Eukaryota; kingdom Metazoa; phylum Chordata; class Lepidosauria; order Squamata; family Elapidae; genus Laticauda; species Laticauda laticaudata. Next base: position 13,849 of record BHFT01047806.1, on the reverse strand, counting down.
TTATATGAAAATACCAGTCTGGTTGTCAACAATAGAGACATCTGTGTAGCCAATTGTTTTTAAAATGGAGCACAAAGTTAGATATGGTGATATATTAAATGAAGAGGGTGAACTCAAGACAAAACAAGAACTAGAAGGGCAAGAGATAAAGATGTATTGGTATTCATATGTGCAAATACATTCTAGATATGATAAAGATAATAAGGTAGAAGGGTTTTATACATAACTTCCNGTTTTATAATGAACTTACTGAATTAGATGGAATTCTAACAGGTACTGATGATGAGAGGATGATTAAAAAATTATATGGTTATTTACTTGGAATGAAATTAGAAGAAGAACAAGTTAAAGAAACAATGATTGCTTGGGAATTTATTTTTTTTTTGTTATGGAATAGATTTAGAAAAATGGCAGAAATTATGATCTCAAAATTATAAATCAACAACGTCGACAGCATATAAAGAGAATTTGTATAAGATGTTTTACAGGTGGCATTTACCCCCCAGCAAGAATAGCAAAGATGTTCAAGGATAAATTGGCAAAATGTTGGAAATCGCATCAGATACCTGGATCATATTACCATATGTGGTGGACGTGTGTGGAAGCCAAAACATACTGGACTAAAATTCATACATGGCTGGAAAAAATGACAGATGTATGTAGTCTTGAAATCAGATATATTTTTATTGGGTATCTTACCTGAAGGATACATTAGAGAATTGATATGTTTGATTATTGTTTTAATAGCAGCTAGAATTGTATTTGCCCAAATCTGGAAAAATGAAAAAATTCCGATAAAAGAGATGATAAAGAAAATAATGGAATGTACAGAGATGAGTAGATTGACACTGGCAATTAGAAAGAAGAAGAAAATGAATATTATAAAATATGGGATTTATTCTATCAATGGTTAGATAGAAAAATAGGAAAATGAAATATAAATATAATACAATAGTAAATATAATGCAGTAGTAATGATATGTTATAATTGATTATTATAGAAGATATTGTAATATGAATTAGAACTTGTAAAAATTGAAGTTTGCTCGAAAAGAATAATGTGAATTTGCAATTAAATCTAATGATAATGGAATAATAATATAATATGACATGGAAATTTAATTAGCATCATATAAATTTAAATTTAAGGGGGAAAGACTATTGATATTGTGCACAAGAAATATGTACCAACCGACACACTGTACAACTGAAATAATTATTTGTTGTTGTGTTTTTGTGTTTGTTTATGTTTGTTGTTAAAAATAAAAAAAATGTAAAAAAAAATTCATAGGAGGCTGGACTTGGGTCTCCTGCAAACTGATGATGCCTTTGACCCCACCCATAGGCTCAATCTGCTCATCTCCTGCATGATACTGTGTAGAAAGTTAGATTTTTTTACAATAACGTCACAGGCATGACACAAGCATTACCTTCCCTGGAGTTTGGATCCACTAAGGTTTCATATCTCTCACTATAGTGGTAGTCACAGCTGTAAAGTTATGGGGCTAGTTGTTCTGATTAGCCTGAGATCTGACCATAGCAGTTTCATAAAGGTTATCATGAGAATCAGACTGCCCTTGACTATTTGTTTCAAAATGTGCTCGATTAAGGTTATCAAATATAAGAACAGGAAAGAAGGATACAGAGAATGAAAAGAAGAAGAAATGGCAGAGAGGGGAGAGGAGGCTATATTGATTGTTTAACTTTGTCACCCATAACAACAATTACAGAGAAAAATGTCCAACCAAAAATGTACTTATATTTTATATACCTACGTATGTATAAAATTACCAAGCAGAAAGACAAAGCGTGCAATCACTGAACTGGTTATTATACCAGTGGAATCCCACCCCTGAATACAACTGATTTGGATGGGCTCCAGAAAAAATAATTGGAAATAATATCACGAATAAATATACTTTTAACCAGCCCAACTGCTGAAATATTAATTTGCAAATATTTTAACCATCTAACAAAATTTAGTTGAACAATGGAAAGAATGATATCTGTCTTAAAGCCAATAGAATTATTCATTTCTCATTTTTATTATATAAAGATTGAAAGGATTTTGTTTCCTAAAATGGAGTATAAAAAATTCAGAGAACACAAATCAATTTCAGGAAAGTATTTGAGGATTTGGCTCAAAATTTTTTTATAATCTTACAAATGATTAAAAATACCCCTTTTCACCAGCTTTATTCCTGTCCCTAGTACCAAGCCCTATATTTTCACAAGTTTTCAATGAAATTCCCATAAGGCTGTGATAAATCTTTTCTGGTTTAGAATAAGAACTTTTATAAAGTGCATTGATTTGAATTGGACAGGACAATATAAAAAACTCAGAACAATCTCAATATAATGGATAACTATGCAGGAGGCCAAGAATAAAATCAGCAAGAGAAATGAAGATATTTTCTCAAACATGAAAAAATGGTACTTGCAGTTTTGGACATTATTATTGTCATCTGAATATAATTTTATTTTGAACATACTTGATAAGAGATCATAACTTTCCTAAGTCTGCAATGTTGGCTCTCTTTTGATTGGGACAAAAGAGAAATCTATCTTAAAAATGTCCTAAAATTTCCATGGGTGGGAAATATTTCCAAGAATGATCCCAAAAGTATAAAACTGTTTAATGGTTGGAATTTTAAGTAGCAAGTTTCTGATGTGTTGATTCAAAGGTTGTGGCCATTTAATCTAATGGTTCACTGCTATATATTTTTTATTATTCTATGCAGTGGCTATGCAAAAAATGTCTGTTTTGTTTTAAAAGCTATTTCTTCCCTTTTTGATCCCAAGATTATCCTTTTTTTTGTACATATGACAAATTGCAAGGATTAAATTCTAAAAAAAAAAGTTGAAGTCAACAAAAATAATAATCCAACCAGAAGCAACTTTTAGATATCAGAAAGCAACTTTTGGATCCTCCAGATGCATTCAACGACAGTGCCCATTATTTAATTAAATTTTTTTGAGAAATGAAACATCTGGGAAAAAAAGCTTAAGGCCCTGTCACACTGGGCGACGGATGCAAAACGTTTGTAAAAAGGACACAGCGGACGAGAAAAATGTTCCATCCGTTGTTATCCGCTATCAAAAGGTGGCAAAAATTTCGCATAACCCAGAGGGGATAACACGGAAAAGGAACAGACAGGGTCGAGGACGCAGGGCGGAGGGAAAGCGAATGCCTCATGGACAGCCTAGCGGATGGAGCGGATGGCAAACATCCGCAAGGCTTCCGGGGCCGCAGCAAAGCGCATGCGGAAATGGGAAGAGCGAGATGCAGACCGCGGACGCCGAGCGGCAATGAAGCGGATGCAGAGCGCGAAGCCTAGCGCTATGGCCTACGGAGCCTAGCGGGATTGACCTAGCGGGATGGCCTAGCGGATGCCTAGCGGATGTCCAGCTTCACTGCGCATGCGGGGAGGATGCATTGCTGTCAGCCCCACGGATATAAAGGGAAGCAGCTTGCAAGCAGCAGTCCACCATTCAGAAGGAAAGACCTAGCTTCCAGACACATCGACTGTCTTGCCAGCCTGCCTGCCTGCATGCCTGCCAGCCTTGGCTGACTGCCTTCCTTGCCAGCCTGCCTGCCAGACACCTCACTGCCAGCCTGCTGCCAGCCTTGTGTTCTGACTACCTGCCAGCCTTGCTGCCAGCCTTGACTCGCCAGCTGCCTTCCAGCCTTCCCTGCCAGCCTCACCTGCAGCCTGCTGTCTGCCTACCTGCAATGCCAGCCTGCCTGCCAGTCCTGCCTGCCAGCCTGCCTGCACAGCCTTGGTGCCTGTCCTGCTCCCAGCCTTGCGTGACTGCCCTTGCCCGCCAGGCCTTGCTGACCTGCCTTCCTGCCAGCTGCCTAGCCAGCCTACTGCCTGCCTCCTGCCAGCCTCCCTGCCCAGCCTTTGCTGTCGTGCCGGCCTCGCAACCTTGCTGCCACCTGCCTGCCAGCCTGCCTTCCAGCCTCCCTGCCTGCCTGCTTGCCTGCCCCCAGGCTGGGGTTTCTCGTGGGAGCGTCCCACGCGGAAAACCCGCCGAGAGGTTTCTAACTGTGGCCGGAAGCGTGTGGAGGACTCCGCCTGGCGCAGTGGAAGAGAAAGGACAGACGGCAACCTCCCACCACAGTCCAACCTTGCATCCACCCTCAGCTCCACCCTCCACCAGAAAGGCAGAGAGCAACAGGAGGACAGAGCCACACCTGTCCTGCTGGAGATCAGGGACACCATTCCAGAGCAGCATAGATAATCCTCTCTCAGCTGGTACACACCAACGCCCCATCCTCCAATCGCCAAAGCCCTTCCTCACCTATGCCAACCAAGACCCTCATGGAAATGGCGGAACCCCAGTACCACGTCGGCCTATATAACACAGGACAAAGCACCGAGCTGCCTTTCACAACCCTCCAGATCCCAGAAAAAAACCTGCCTCCCACCCAGTCCAGTTTCTGCTCCTCCACCCCAGGTGATTGTCCTTCCCATTCCAACGCCGAACTTATCCACCACCCTCACCTAGCAGGGCTCGGCAAACCAGGAGCGTCCCGCAGCACAGCAGCAGCCCTTCCAGTCCACGGCAACAGGCACATCAGAGGCCACCTTTGTTCAACCGGTTCTACTGATGACACGATGACACCCACACCAATGATGCACTGATGCCACCGATGCCACCCATGCCCCACTGCTGCCACCGATACCACCCACGTCACCGATCTCCACCCACGGCCAGTCCTCACCCAGCTGCAGACCAGACCAGCTCCCACTACACTTGTCCTCTCCACCACAGCCAACCGCCTCAGCTACAATTTCGGTCAGCAATTGGGACTGACACCCCATGGCATGGAGGAAGCCAGCTCCTCAACAGCACCCGGGGCTGAGCCAGCTGTCTGAGAGCTTCCTCCAACACACTGCACTGTTTGTCCCTCTCGGGGCCAGGCACTCCAGTGGGGCTTCAGACCATCCACTCCAGCAGGCACCCACCTCCACAGCACCTGGACCCTTCACCCCTGAGACTGCGGGCACACCTACTGAGTGACAGAGAAGAGTGCCAGACAGCCACGAGAATGGCTACCTGTAGTACTTTATTTGGACACACTTGACTTGGGGTCCCATCTTTTCTTCTTTGCAGCTTGTTATTTAAAAAGCATTATTCTTTTGCCTTCACACACTTGCTTCATTTATGTTGTAAATAAAGTCTTTGGTAGGAAACTTTTAGAAATGGTTAGCCTTTGCATGCTTGCTGGGCATGGGTTAAGAATAGCAGTGGGGTGGGCCCAGGCGATAACCTATTGGATGGTTAAAGAACCTAGCTGTGGGATGGCTTTTTTCGTTAGATAGCTGGGGGATAGGATTAACCTCCAGTCCAAGCATAGTGGCGACTGTATGGCCCCACCCTTCCCAGGCTGCCACACCTCATGACCCCCCCACCCCAATTTTATTATCAATAACAATGCTAAGCAATTCATCCACAAAGTCAACATAAACACAACTCTTTATTAAATGTCCTGTTCATTGTTAGGCCCATCCAACATACATGGCCCAATTCTCATCAGTGTGATGAGCGACAGGCTCAAGGAAGCATCCATTAATCATCTATCAATCCTGTCCTTACGCCACTCCACATGCTCAGCTGGGGATTGACAACCCAGTGTTTCAGGAGGTTGCCGTATGCTTCTCCCACCTTCACGTGAAGCGTCCCTGTTGCGGAGCCTCCTGCACCAATCCTCCAGTGAATCTAGTTCAGCCCAAAGTGTTTTTGCCCTTGCCTCCATTCACCAGGCTCCATGTCCCCATTGCCATTGTTGAGAGGTCCACGAGCCATGTTCTGCAAGACTGAGTAGTGGTGCGCATGAGACTTGTGCAGATGCAGTAAGCTTCTCCATGATTCTCCTCACGGTCTCTGGGCATGCTGATGTGGCTGAGAACGTACCTGGGAACCTGTTGCCAGGATGCAAAGCGTTCTCCACCACCGCCTTGCCCTGGACAGCCCTCGTACGTGCACAGAATCCTCTCATTCTACGGGCGAGGCATCCTGAAATGTAGGGCTTCATGAGGTACCTTCCTGAGGGAGAAGGTAATCCCCCACGATGAAGTAGCGGCACATCTGCGTCTGTCGTTGGGCAAGGGCGGTTCTGGATCTGGGAAGCCCATGATGGAGGTTGCATTCCAGCCCCTCCTTGAGGTGACTTGGCATGATACCTGCGGCACTCTGAAGATGAGCCGTTGCCTGACCAGCATCGATGTCCATGAAACTTGTTAGTCAGCATCGACCATGGCGAAGAGATGATGCTGAAGAAGGCCTTCCGTAGCTTGAGTACTTTTTGCGGTCATGGACCTTCAGTCGAACGAATGCTGGATGATAGAGAGGATGAAAAACGGACGCAAGTGAAGTACACGAACAGATGCATCGCGTAACCAACGGATGGCAAGTGTTTCTCCGTTTGACATTCCTCTTTCCATCCATCTGGCTGCAGTGTAACATCCGGGCTTAAAGGAAACTCTGTTTTTATGATTACTAGCTAAAGGGCCTCGGGTACCCACTGGCCGACCGCATCCTGCCAAAAATGTATGCATAAAGGACACAACGCGCATGAGCAAAATTTTTCGGAGGTGGCTCCAATCCATTGTCATCTGTCTCCATTTAAAGTGGTTGAAAATTTGCATAAACAGAATGGAAAGAACGGAAAAAGAATGGATGTGGCGTAGTATGTAGCGCGGACTGTAAAATGGATGTTCATCGGAAAAGCCTAAGCCGCGATGAAAGTGGATGGAAGCGGATGACACCTCCAAAGGCCGTTCCGCGGAGAATTTTCAAAGTGGATCGCATACGGAAGGGGCGGATGCATCACAGCCACCTTTATAGGAAACAAAGAGGATGCCGTGCGGGATGTATATGGATGCAAAGACATTCCTGCGGCATGCAGGAGTATGAATGCATCATCTCCGTGGATATAGGAAGATGCAAAAGCACGCCTGCAGTCAGCATACAGGGCAAAAAGACGTGCTGCCACATCTTGCAGGAATTACCATGGATTCATCATCAGGCGCAAGCAAGAGCAAGCCCGTGCCTACTCGTTCAAGCCCTGCAAGGTTGAAAAGGCCAGAACCAGCATCCCACCCCCCTGGCACGCCTCTGAAGCTGCTGCTGCTGCATGTCCGTGGTGACCACCCCAAGGCCCTCAAAAGCCCTGCTGCTGAAGCTCTGCTGATCAAGCCCCTATGAAAGGCCCTGCTTGAAAAGCCCCTGCCAGAGGAGGAAAAACAGCAAGGGAAGGAGAAGGGAGAGAGCGGTAACAGTCTACACCATTTCCGATGCGACGATTGATAACATTGCACAGCGGTTGCTGGAAAATTCTGAGGAAAACGGAGAACTCTGGAGAAAGGGCCACAAACTGTTATCGGGACACCAAGAAAGAAAGCAGCTCAAGCTTGGAGAGACATTGCAGAGAGCCTGCGGGTTACACTGCCCAGAAGTACTCCTTGGATGGTTGGAAAGCACAGCACACCTGGCAATGGCAAGCTACACCTCAAGAAATCTGGCAGCCGCTGCTGTCCAAGCTCACTGACCGCGAGATGTATGTCATGGCCAAGTGCTGTTTCCTGCGAGGGTGAGATCTGCCACCCGAGGAGCAAAGCCCACCCTGACACCCCCTCTCCCTTCAGACAGCCCACAGACAGCCAGTCCCTTTCAGCCAGGAGCCAGCACAAGAAAGCCTGTCCAGGCAGTGATCTTCAGAGGGGCCCGCAGCAGAAGATTCCACCCTGACAGCTGCACTCCCCATGCCGGCAGACTTGGAGGCCATTCCCGTGGAGGATATGCCATTTCTTGTCACAAATGGCAGGAAGAAGCTAGCAGCCACCAAGAGGCCAAACCCACACCCCACACCCCAGCTCCAGAGGATGCAGGAGAGAGGCAGAAGTTGGAGGGCCAGGACCACAGTGATGTTAGTGGGAGATAGGACACAATGAGGCCAGCATTATGATAAAGTCATAAAGTTTACCTAACAAAGTTTATCTTGCTCTAAGACCCCCTTAATACGTTTACTTGTTCATTTTGCTTATTTAATAACAGTATAACGTTTACTTAAGAAAGATAATGAAGGTTATCTTTTTTAACACCCTTAATACCAGTTTACTGGTGTCATTTTGCTTATTTAATAAACATAAAAGATTTAACCTAGAAAGCTAATAAAGTTATCTTTGCTTCTAAAGACACTTAGTTCTACTGGTTTCATTTTGTTACTTAATAATGTGTTGGTTGAAAACTTTGAAAAAATGTTAAGCTTTGCATGCTTGCTGGATAAGATAAGGATAGTTTGTGGGACAGATAAAACCTCCAGCTGCAAGCATAGTGGACTGTGTGGTCCCCCCATCAGCCCGATCCAGATATTTCCTCCCCGTTTTCCATAGAAAATATTTGTTGTCTGCTATGGCGCCTTCTCTAATACTCCTTAGACATACTCAGACATCCTAAATATACAAGCATACATCCAGATACAAACGTTTTTTGTCCATTTTGCAATACTTTATATACAAGATAACATACGCCTACATCCTTTTCTATTTCCATGCTACTTAAACGCTGTGTAGACCGTTCTGTGTACCTTTGTTCTCCTCTTTTCTGTTCTCAGCCTGCAAGCAATATGAGTGAGGGCGTCCATGGCCAGAGCGATGCAGAGAGATACAGGCGCGACATTTAACAGGCATGATAACGGACATAGAACGTTGTTGCCCGTATATGTCATGGATGTACATCGAACACAGTGCAAAGTTCACTTAGCCTCAAAAAGTTTTGTGCAGCCTTCACAAATTATTCTTCGTGGATGATATTGCCAGTGGACGGTTCTAAGATGCTCAAAACGGATAGTGCGTATGAAACACGTATGCAGTGAGTACACAACGCATGCACTAGCGGAACGTTTTCCAATGAAGATGGCAAGCTTTTTTTTACATTTTACATCCTCTTTGCATCCTGTAAGTGCATGGGACCGGGGCCTTAAACCAAGTTAGTCACACTATGCATAGTCCCTACAATAAAGCCAAAGCTTCACTGCCATGATGAATATCTGATATCTTGCATACCAATAAAGTCTAAAGTTATAAGATTTCATTCAAGGACCCTTTCTGAATGCAGCTCTTTTAAAGCGCTGATACTGAAATCTTAAATGGATGTGTATCACCCTTGTTTAAAAAAGCTTAAATGAGTAAGAATCTTCCATCTTTCAAAACAAACATTACGATTCTACAGAAAAACCAATTCAATATCCTCTAATGTTACTCCAGTAATTGTCATTATATAAGAAAGGAGGAGCAATTAATCTCGTTGATCTAAACTCTTTCTCATCCGCGTTCTATTATCATAACTCTACATCAACTTTCTCATACTGAGAAAACTTAAAGTAATCGGGGCTTTGCTAACAACTTTAGCCTTGTCACACTGCACCAACGGATGGAAAGAGATGTAAAATGGAGAAAAAAACTTGCCATCCATATGGTTTAACGCACTGCATCCGTTCTGTTACATCACTGCATCACTTCTTTCATGCCGGTCTAATCCATCCAGCATCTGGTCTACTGACAGATTCTCCAAATCCGCTCAAAAAGTTTTGAGCTGCACAAAAAATCTGACCAGCGGAATGAAGTATCCCAACACGTCTGCTTCTACACTCTGCTACGCATACGGGGAACATCCGTATACATCCATTGTACCTCTTTATGTGTCGCTATATACGCTAGGCATCCGCTGCCCGCATCTGCACAACTCAATCCACTCAGCGGGAAATGGACACAGCGGAGGAAGCCGAAATGGATGCGGACCACGACATGGCCAGCGTTAGCTAGCATGGACGCCAGCCAGAAGAAAGGATGAAAGCAGATTGCAGCCTAGCATATAAAGCATTAAGACGACAAAGAACGTTCATACAGCGACGCCGGTATCTTCAGCCATATTTTAGGATGTCTGCCCAGGATGTGCTTAGAGGAGGCAGAAGGACCCTAGTGGAAACGCATATTTCCTATAAAAAAGGGGGAGAAATCACCTGGATTCAACTTTCAGTCCAACAGACGTGGGAAGTGTCAGACCTCTTCAGCCTTTGCTCTTGCTCTGGCCTCTCCCTCCACAGCATCCAGTCATCTCCACCATGCGGATCAGAACACACTCCTTTGGTAGCTGCCATCATCTTTCTATACACAGCTGTTGAAGCCCTCTATAGGCTCTTTCCCCTGTTCTACGGGACAAGAAAAGGGAACGTATCCAAAGAAGATATCTGAGGTCCAAAGATGCTGATCGCGAGAAGAGCCGAGAGTGCGGACTTAGACAACGCTGATGCGTGGAGCTGAGACAGGAACGAAGACACCTCGCTGTATTTCCAGAACTTCCATGAGGCATGCCACAGCCATGCAAATATGACGAAGTTGCGATTGGCTGAGACCCAGTCTGACCAAGGCAAAACCAACTTCCCGGCCAGCCACTGACCCTGGACTGAAGGTGCGCCACTGACCCCTCTGCACCACCTGGACCTACAGCGGACACCTACAAAAGCATACAGTACAGCTGGAGGTGCCACACAACAACCATCAGGCATTGTTCGTCAGAGAAGGGGTTGCAGGCCATCATCGAAGCAAATACCTGGAGGATCTCCTCAGTGCCCCTCCACTGAAGAAGGCTTTGGAAGGAAGTTGCGCAGAACAGTGGTATCGGAAGTGGAACTTTCCCCCACCACCGTTGGCAGCCATAAGATGGGAAGGCGAACGTACAGAGACACTACCTCCCCACCCCCAACTGCGCCATAGTACACCATGGCCTGCAAACTCCAGCCAATCAGGTCCACTTATCTTCAACTACAAGGGCTTCTTCAGCCATCACTCCTCTCGCCTCATGCGTCGATGCCTGACTACTCTGCAATCCACCCAGAGACGGTGAGGAACATCACTGGAAGCTTGCTGCATCCCGCACAATCTCATGCGCACCTACCCCAACTCTTGCAGAAACAGCGGTTGTGACCATCAACAAGGCAATGGGACATGGAGCCTGGTGAATGGAGGCAAGGGCAAAAACCCTGAAGACAACTGAGATAGAAAGAAGCCCCCAACAGAGCTTACTGAACACTGGTGCACTCCCCAGCTGCAGCAGCTGCGAATGGGCCAAGACAGGATGGCTAGATGATTAATGGCATGCACTCTTGAGCCTGTCTCCAGCCACACTGATGAGATTGTCCATGTATGTTCGAGAGTGGCCTACAATTAACAGGGCATTTATAAAGAGTTGTGTCTCTATGTTGAACGATCGTAGTTGTATGACATGTTACATCTGTTATTGATAATAAAGGAGTCATAGGTGTGGCACCTGGGAGGGTTGCACCACCATAGTCCCACGTATCCCTGCACTGGAGGTCTTCACATCTAATCCTACAGCATCATTAACCCAATCCCACAGGTACCCCCTGCCAACCCACTCGTATCCCCTATCCCTTACCCATCCCACACAGCATTTGCAAAGGTTCAAACCATTTCTAAAAAGTTTCCACCCAAGACTTTTATTTACTAAAAGAACTAACCAAGTGTGTGAAGCAAAGATAAACTTTATTAATAACAAACTGTTAAAAGCAAAATGAAACCCAACGAAAAATGTCCCAAGCAAAGATAAAGTCAACACCGGTAGCAAACCCCAGTCATCATAGGCCACTCTTCTCCAAGTCACTCCTGAGCGTTGCCCCATGTCTTCAGGGGTTGAAGGTCCGGTGCTGTGGATCGGTCGGCAGTGGACTGGAGGAAGTGCTGGTCTGAGCACCTTGACGGTGCCTGGCCCCGCACGAAGGACAACAGGAGATGGTTGTGGAGAAGCTCTCAGAGAGGACTGGCTCAGTCCCGTGAATGTTGCAGAGCCTCTTCCTCCAGGCATATGGGTGTCGAGTTCCCAAGACCGATGACAGATGTTCTGAGGCCGGCTTGGCACTGTGGGGTGGAGGAAGGAGGAATGTAGTGGGGCTGTCTGTGTCTGCAGCGCTGAGCGAGTGAGGCGTCCGGTGGCACTGTGGCTAGTCAGTGGCATCTGTGTGTCTGCTACATCAGTGGCATCTTGTGGCGTCTGTGGCATCGGTGGCACCTCGTGTGGTGCCGATGCTACCAGTGCCTGGACTGGGAAGGATGCCTGTAGCTGCTGGACACTCCTGGAGCCAAAGCCTTGGTAGGTGAGGGGTTGTTTGAAAGCCTCTGGAAGGACTTTGACATCGCCTGGAGTGGAAGAAGCAGACCCTGTGACTGGGTCGGATAGGATTTCAGCTAGGGCCTGCGAGGTGGTCTGCAGAAGAACCTGTACCTCCTCTCCTTGACTCACCTCGGTACTGGAAAGTGGTCGAGCATGGTCCATGAGGGTCTGGCTTCACGTAGGTGAGGATCGGGCTTTCTGTTACAGGATGGTATCTCGGAGATGTACCAGCGCTGAGAGAGAGAGAGCTATGCTTACTTTCTGATGCGTGTCCCATAATCTCCAGCAGGACAGTGTGGCTCTAGTCCCTCCGGTCTGGCTTTCTGCCTGCCTTTCTAGTGGAGGTGAAGATGGGAGTGGGTGTGGGTTGTTCTTAGTGGCAGTGGCCTCTTCTTGCTCCACTGCTCAGGGGGTTCTCTACGTGCTCCACCCGGGGAGTGCAGCTGTCGGGGGGGTCTCCATCGGTGGGGCGCCTCCCACAGATACCTGCCTGGATACAGGAGCTGACTCTTGGCAAGAGGACTGGTTTCTGTGCGGCTGCCTGAAAGAAGAGGGTTGACAGCAGGGGCTGCCTCCTCCAGGCTGGCAGATCTCACTCCTCCAGGAAGCTTGCATTTGGCCATCATGTAAAGGTTCTCTCTGTCCGTCAGCTTGACCCGCGCCTGGCCCAGATTCTTCAGGTGCAGCTTCCTGTACCAAGGTATGCATTGCTGCCCACCAAAGCCGAGGGACACCTCCGAAGTGTAGCCCAGGCCTCCTCCACCTTCTCCTCTCCAAAGCCGACCTGCTTCAAGCTGGTGTCTCGATAGAGCCTGTGATCACCTTCCGCCATAAGCTACTCGTTCTCCCTCCAACGCCCCATTCAAGCGCACCTCCTCCTCATGTTCCTCGTTCAATGAGTTGCGTGTCTACGCTCGGTCCGCGTAGCTCGGGCGGGAATGCCTCATTCCTCCCTCTGCAGGCCTTCTGGGCCCCTCATCAGCAGCTTTGAGGGTTCTAGGGGCTGGTCCACCACACCACCAGCAGCAGCACAGCGACCAGCAGCATCACCAGCACCAGCACACCAGCACCAGCATCCCCGTAGCACCAGGCAGGACCAGCCAAGTGGCCACCAGCCAGCAGCAGCACCAAGCAGGACAGCGAGCCACCACCAGCAGAATCAGCACCAGCAGAAGAAGCATCAGCACCAGGAGTAGCACCAGCAGACCCAGCACCAGCACAGCATTAGTCAGCATCAGCAAAGCGTTCAGCCACCAGCAGCAGAAGCCCCAGCAGCAAGAGTCAGTACCAGGGTGGGATGGTGGTCCTGTCCTTCTTGCCAGCGCTTGCAGGAGTAGGCAGGCTTCCTCTTCTTCCCCCCATCGTTGTTAGTCTAAGATGTGTCATGGCCAGCAGGGTCTTCCTCTGAATGGTTGACCTGCTGCGAGCGCATCCCTTTAATCTTTGTGGGGCCTGAACGCAATGCATCCTCCCGCATGTATTGCATGTAACATTTTGCATGCGCCTAGGCATCCGCTCACGCACTCCGCCCCTTCTGCTGCCCATCCGCTTTGCTGTGCTCCCCCGGAAGTCCTGCAGACGGCCTTCCGCGCCATCCCACTTTCCATCGCTTAGGCTGTCCATTGCAGCATACCGTTAACATCCTCGCTAA
>BHFT01047804.1:0-20298 GCA_004320025.1 Laticauda laticaudata | reverse complement strand
TGCTACAACTTTAAAAGCACAACTATAATGACGTGGGAAAATACCCGAACAAAGCTGAATACCATACATATAAATATAAAATATATGAACATTTCTGGATGACTCACCAAATCACCACAAAAAAACCACCACCACAAAATTCTTCCTGATGCCCTTTTGTCTGCTTTTTGAAGCATCTCTCTTAATTAGATGTCCTACATAGTGGGCATCCTATTTTGCCACATTCTGGATTTCATTTTCAAAGAAAACAATAATTTTCATGGTACAACTTATCCTTTTTTACATGCCGTAACACATAATTAACAAGTTTTGATCCTGTCCTAACTGTTCTGCATTTATTCTCCAGCCATCTAACTTCCATACACAGAGAAACACTGAACATTGTACTGAGTGAATTAACCATGGTTTGATGAATAAACTAGAGGTGGCAGACAAGTAACTGCAAAATCCACCAAAGCAGGGAAAGAGACCCAGCTGTCCTCTTGTCAGAGAATTCCACAGCAGCTTATTGAGCATTGAGCAGAGGGTTAGATTAGATGATCTTTATGGTTAGTTCTCCCTCTATAATTCTAAGTTAATCCTCCAAAAGAACCTACTCCTTCTTAACAGACCAAACCCATTGCCATGATCTAAGTTCTTTAAGTTCTCTGTTTCAGATCCCTTTCTCAACTTCTAGGCCTCCACAGGGTCTTGCTGCTACCATCAAAATGATACTGGAAATATATCACTTTGGAAGGTCCAGTCTTTTGGTACATCTATGCTGCCTCACAACACTTGTACAAAAGGGGACAATACTGAACAAATACTGAACAAAAATATTGTCTGACTTTTGGTGTACAGGTAGTCCTCAACTTACAACTGTTCGTTTAGTGACCATTTTAAGTTACAATGATACTATAAATGGTGACTTATGACCATTTTTCACACTTACGATTGTTGCAACATTCCTGTGATCATATGATCAAAATTCAGATGCCTGTCAACGGATTCATATTTATGACGGTTGTAGTGTCCCAGGGATATGTGATCAGTGACCTTCTCACAAAAAAAATCAAGGGAAAAGCCAAATTCACTTAACAACTGTGTGACTAGCTTAACAACTGTAGTGATTCACTTAACAACTGGGGCAAGGAACATCGTAAAATGGGGCAAAACAAATGTCTCGCTTAGGAAGAGAAATTTTGGGCTCAATTGTGGCTGTAAACTACTGGCTTCAGATTGGTTTGTCTATGGAGCTTCTCAGTCATCCAACTCATGGTTGTCTTAAAGGTGCTTTTTTTTCCCTTCCATCAGCACTGAAGAAGCTTCTTGGATGAGAAGCAAAACGTCTTCAAGGAAAAACAAAGAAAGTCCAGTTGCCTCTTGAAAAAAAGCACCATTGGGACATCAGATTTGCTTTTCCCTCCCCTTTAAAACTTGCATCTCTCTTTTCCCTTGGAATAGCAGAGTTGGTTTTCCTGGCAACTTATACAATTGTAACCTCTTGGTGCTGATCCCATCAGATTTAGCAGATAGCCTGGTTTACCCACACTGCTTCCTTCAAAGACACTTCAGCATCATGCATTTCTAATGTGGCAGCTTTACTGTGGTTTGCAGCAAAGAACACCAACTCCAAAACATGACGCACAGAGAGCTGAAGGGCTGGATAGTCAGACTCTTGTTTATTCCAGTTTCTGTGCTCACAGGGCATCTTAAATTGGGTAGAAAGGAGAGTTACTTGATAGTGTTGGATAGAGACAGTCTGTTCTTTTTTTTTTCCTCCCCAATCAGTCCTTATTTGGTTTGATGAAAGAGTGTTTGCTTTAGATATTCTTTCAAAGCAGAAGAGACATTTGGAAACATGGGTATATTGTGGCATTCTTGCCTTTCACTGTTCCATTACTTTCTAACAGTTTGCCATCTCCCTGGAAGGCAGATCATAGCAATTTTCTCCTAGTGAGCATTTACAGTAATGGTGGTAATATCACCACCAAGACAGCCCGGGCCTATGGGGAAATTGTTGCTTTCCTTCAGAGAAATCCAAACAAATCCATCATTTGTCAGTAATTGTGATATTGTGAAAATGGTCTTGGACCCAATTTTATTATTTGATGCTCCACCAAAGGCAATTAAAGGATCTAGAATATCCTCTGGGATAGGAAACTCTGCATCTTTGAAAATCATCTGTCAGGTGTTTGGATTAGAAAATGGATCTGAAATGTTTTATAATATAAGAAATGAAAACAAAGTGGCCTTCTCGTAAAAAGCTTTGAGTGATATAAGAATATATTAATCATAGGGCATATTTGGTTGGCTATTCACCTGTAGTCTACAGCTTATACAGATAGTCCTTGACTTATTACCATAAACAAGCCAGGAATTATGGTAGTAAGTCACTGCATGATTAGAACTTTCCAATGGTTTTTTGTGGTGGCCTTTAAGCAAATCCTGAAGTCATTCACTGAACACAGCAATCATTAAACAAACTCCATGGTCATTAAGCAAAGCCATTCATCTGAAACGAGCAAAAAACATTATGAGTTGTGGTCACATGACTCTAGAAGTTACAATAGATTGTAAAACTGACCGGACCAACATGCAGTCATGTGACAATGGGGAGGCAGCACAACCCTTTATGGTGGCCAGACATGTTTTATGGGCCTTTCTGCAGCCGTCATTAATTTGAACAATCATAAAATGACTAATCATTATGCCAGGTCCATCTGTATTTGATTTTTAATTATCTGTTTTTTATATTCTTTTGAACCCTATTACTCCTTTTCTTTATTGTTTTAAAATATATAATCTTCATTATACATTAAAAAACTATATACATGTAGAAATGTTGTGTTTTCAAATCAAAACAAAGCACATGAGAATGAAAGTGCTGTGCCCTTGGACATATGCAGGACACATTTTAGAACATTTCTGAATGATTCGTATTTTTGCCACATACAACTTATAGCTTTGGATCATTTTCTTCAATGAGTAATGAAAAGTATGTTTTTGACTCATTCATTTAACTAGGTTCTCTTATCCAATTTTAGGAACAATGTGGAGAAAAGGTGTTGTTTAAGGCCATATTTATACAAAAAATATTGAAAATTCAAAAAGGTTCATGATCCTTTATGCAACACAATATTTAGGATATTTATATCCTGGTCTTGCATGCAGCCCTTATTCATTGTAACAGAAGATGCAAAGGATGGGTCCCATTGCAGATCAGATGCTACAAGATGTGACAGGTTCAGATGAAGAACATACAAAGAACAGTTACAGGAACTGGTATGCCTAATCTAATGAAAAGGAAGACTAAAGGAGACATGATAGCAGTGTTCCAATATTTGAGGGGCTCTTACAAAGGTGAGGGGGTCAAACAATTTTCCAAAGCATCAAAAAGCAAAGCAAGAAATGATAGATGATTGGAAATTAACTAAGGAGAGAAACAACTTAGAACTAAGGAGTAATTTCCTAACAGTGAGAGCAATCAACCAATGAAACAGCTCGCCTTCAGAAGCTGTGGGTGCTCCATCACTAGAGGCTTTCAAAAAGAGACTGGACAACTATTTGTCTGAAATGGTATCTGGTCTCCAGCTCAAGGAGTGGGTTGGACTAGAAATCTCTAAGGTCCCTTCCAACTCTATTATTCTATGCTTTATGTTCTATGACTCAAACTCAGCCCAAACAGAGAAAAGAAGATAAGGAGGCAGGGACTGGAGAAACTTGCTCGTAACGCCTTGTAGCTTTAGCAAGACAAGTGTTGTCTATCACTTTCAGAAGTGTGAGACGAAGACTTTTACCCAACTTTTAAAGTCTTTTATACCAAACTTTTTTTTTTTTAAATTAAATGTGCTTTTTCTATGATCCTCAGGTGTGTGAAGTTGGCAAAAAAAAAGGGGGGGGGGAGATAATTGAATGAAATTTGAGACTTTGGAAAAAAGTACAACAAAGAGCAACTGAGATTGATTAAAGGCCTGGAGACTAAAACATAAGAAGAACGGTTGCAGGATTTAGGTTTGGCTTCTCTAGAGAAAAGAAGAACTAAGGGCACATTATAGCAGTATTCCAGTATTTGAGAGGCTGTCACAAAGAAGAAGGGGGTCAACTTATTTTCCAAATCACCAGAAGGCAAGACAAGAAATAATGGATAGAAACCAATCAAGGTGCAAAGAAACCTGGAATTAAGGAGAAATTCCTAATAGCGGTTTATGGGTGCTTCATCACTGGAGGTTTTTAAGAAGAGACTGGACAGTCACTTGTCTGAAATGGTATAGGGTCTCCTGCTTGAGCAGGGGACTGGAGTAGAAGACCTCCAGCTCTGTTCTGAGTCTGATTCTGAAATGCCAGGACCCTAACATAGTACCTAGAAGTCTTAGTATACTTCAGGCCTCCTCTTTGTTATTTATTGGGGTACTCCAGCCCCCCCCATCACTTTTTACATTTCTTAGCCATTGTTTTAATTTAAAAAAACTAGAAACCAAGACTGTTTCAAAGCAAAGTGCCAGCCACCTGGCCCAGTAAAGTATCTTAAAGAATAAAAACTTGAACTTTTTCAGTCCTCTGCTTTTGTTAAAGATATACCCACTTTTCAAAAAGAACCAATAAACAGATAGAATAGAATAGAATAGAACAGAATAGAATAGAATAGAATAGAATAGAATAGAATAGAATAGAATTCTTTATTGACCAAGTGTGATTGGACACACAAGGAATTTGTCTTGGTGTAAATACCTCAATATACATAAAAGAAAAGATAAATTTGTCAAGAGTCAAGAATCATAAGGTACAACATTAAGGTATTATTAAGGTAATAATAAGTGTAGGGTGCTATTAGCAGTCAAATCATACTAGGAAACAGTCAATATAAATCGTAAGGATACAAGCGACAAAGTTACAGTCATACAGTCACAAGTGGGAGGGGATGGGTGATAAGGAGTGATGGGAAGATTAATAGTAATAGTAGTGCAGATTTTGTAAATAGTTGGACAGGGTTGAGGGAATTATTTGTTTAGCAGAGTGATGGCTTTCGAGAAAAAACTCTTCTTATGTCAAGTTGTTCTGGTGTGCAGTGCTCTATAGTGTCATTTTGAGGGAAGGAGTTGAAACAGTTTATGTCCGGGATGTGAGGGGTCTGTAAATATTTTCAGTAAATATTTTCTGTAAATATGTTCTGTGGCTGGGGAAGGGATGATTAGGGCAGGCAGGAAGCATCCAATAAATCAGTGCTTCATAAAGGTCTAGGATGTCAACCATGTTTGGCCCATTTGATGGGAGCATTCATCACCCATTTTCAAAATCGCAAATCAGCTTGTCAGCATGATAAGCCTGGAGACTTCTGGTTTAATGAACACAATATCGCTTTAAAATGTTCTTTATGTTTCATGTGTCAGCCCTGTTTAATAGATTTTGGTAGATTCATAGAACGGAGTAGATGGAACTAAAGTGCTCTAACACTCCAACAAGCTTGTTAATTCGTAGATCTCTCAGGAAGTGATCCATGGGGATAATGCTACGTTTCAGATTGATTTACAATCTGAGTTCTTTTGCTTTATCACACTGCATTGTTCTTCTGTTGACCTTTCTTATATTTTGTGGCCCAAAGAAAGGATTTGTGTTTCTCCCGCTCCCCCCCCCTCCATAGTCAGATGGTTGATTCTCATGAATGGAAAGGTTCAATAAATGAAAAGCACTGGAGGAATCAGGGAAGCCTTCCCTTAAGAACATTGGTAGGCCAGATGAGGAAATCTTGCAGGCCACATCTCAATGATAAACTGGGCTTTCCCTCCATTCTCTAAAGCTGGGATGCATAACTTTGTTTAGATTGAATAACCTTGATTTGATTTAGTTTAATGGAAATTCGATTTAAAGAAAATTAGATTAATGAAATACAGTAAGTACGATCACACACATCTCATTTTACTTTCAAAGGAAACCAGGAAGAATTTAACAGATCTGCAGCTCTGGTCCTCTGAGTTATAGTCTGGGACAGGGTGGGAGTTGTTTGGGGAAATTGCATGGGCACAGTGCATCAGAGTTTTTAACTATAGTTAGCCTGCTGTTCTCCAAAGAAAAATGAAATCCCATTTCCTGCCATGCGTCACTCCCCTCATCCATGGTGCCTATCCTTAAAATAATTGCTCCAAGCAAACCTTTGCGCACTCCTGCAGAGAAGTGGTAATAACTGGGTTAATCATTTAGAGAAACTTGTTTTCCATTTTAGATTTGATGGACAAAAAACTTGAAAGAAGATTTGGGGCTTTGTTATTATATATATTTTGACAGATGAGAAACTCTTACATGTGCAAATATTGAAAGACATACTAATTCCCACAATGGAAGAGCACAATATTGGTAACAGCAAAGGTGATGGAGTAAGTGGAGATGGTGAGACTGTCTGTTTTAATTAAAGAGAAGAATTTATCTAGTTTTGCTTCTACTTTTGGACTTTTGCTCAAAACTGAAAAACAATGAAACATTGACTTTAGATTTTGATGATTTGAATGATTTTGGCATTGTAGAAATGGCTTGAAATCTTGTGAAATGTAAAGCACAAGGTTGAGGTTATATTTTTTGTATTTTACTGTACTGAAAACAAATCAGAATCACCACTTTCTCTCTCCCCTTATAGTTTTTTTTTTTTCCTTCTTTCAGTTTACTTTTTTGGGGGAGGGTTGGTGTGTGTGGCTATTTTTATTTTATAATGAAACTTCATTTTAAAAATAAATTTAAAAAGCAATTTAGAGTAACTCTGAGCCTTTACATACCATAAGAGAAATTGGGCTGTTCTTCACCTGTCTTCCTGTGGTCACCATGGATAGCCTGATCTACAAACACTGCAAATTCACACTCTTGGCTCCTTGTTCTGCTCCAGAGGAAAAACTACTTTGATAGCTTCACAGGACTTCCTGTTGTGTTGGATAGGATGCCTTTCACTGGTGCCTTATCTCACCTCCGGGATTTTTCACCCCTCCTTGGCTTGGCTTAAACCCAGTGGTTGGGATGGGGGTTTTCAGCTCTGGATTTATTTATACAGCCTATGGTTCAAATAACACAGGGGACAATGGATTCTTCCCCTTTACCATGAGCATCCATGGGCCATTATTTTTACCTAGGGCTTTACTTTTAGTCCTAGGTAAAAAAAAAAAAAAAACCACCACAACTGCATAACTGACCTCTGCCCTATTGCTACAAATATATGAAGTATTTATTCTTCAGAACACCTGCTAAGATAAAGGAAGTAGGTGGCAGTTATCTTGTGTAAGACATGAATTGCCAAGAGCAAAGATCAGAGATGATATTCAACAGGTTCTGACCAGTTCTGGAGAACTGGTAGTGGAAATTTTGAGTAGTTCAGAGAACTGGCAAATACCACCTCTGACTGGCCCCGCCTCCAACTATTCTCTGCCTCCCGAGTTCCAGCTGATTGGCTGGGTCTTCTTTTGTTGCCCTGAACAGGAGAACGGAACTGGAAAGCAGGTTAGTGGGGTGGGAAGGGGATGTGGATTTTGCAGTAACCTTCTCCAAGGAATGGGGAAGGAATGTGGATTTTGCAGTATCCTTCCCCTGCCATGCCTAGCAAGGCATGCCCACCAAGCCACACTACTCCCACCAAGCCATGCCCACAGAACAGGTAATAAAAATGTTTGAATCCCACCACTGCTACAAATATATTAAGTATTTATTCTTCAGAACACTTGCTAAGATAAAGGAGGTAGGTGGTCAGTTATCTTTTATAGGACATGAATTGCCAAGAACATAGATCCAATTGCAAATAGTCTTGTTGAGTATACATATGTTGCTGTATTTTGGTATGTCTCAGCCTCAGCAACTTTTCAGATGTGTGGACTTCAATTTCGCATGCTGGCTGAGAATTCTGGGAATTGAAGTCCACACAACTTAGTTTTGCTGAGGTTGAGAAACACTGACCTAGTGTAAAAATCACTGTTCTGTGCTTATCGTGGACCTGTGCCTGCTTCTGCTAACCTAGACCAATCTTTGTTGCTTATACAAATGAATTGCTTTCAGAAGTTCCTTTAAGGTCTATTACACAGATATTTCTGAAGGTGCATCCCACTGCAGAGCTGTGGAAAAGAGTTGCTTATAACTGCTCTGAGTTCCCTAGAATGGGAATCTGCATTCAGCACTGTTTGTCCAGCAGCCCTGGAAGTGGCTGTTATGTCTGCAAAACAAGAAGATTAAAAAAAAAATCTGCTGACTCAAAGAATCATTTTCCCCAGGAAAAAACAAAACAAAACTGCTATGTATAGTTTTGGTAATTTCTTACTCATTATGATGGGTCTTAACAAATTACAAGAACAGGGTTTTGGTGTAGGGTTGTAGTCACAGGAGCTGAAGGGGGGTGGGGGGTGGAAATGCACGTAGGCAAAGGATTTTGTGCATCGCAGACAGAATTTTTCATCTCCAAGGCTTTTATTCCAATAATTATTATTTATATTGTGGATCATAAGATGAAAGATGCTCTTCTCTGTGGCTGTTAGTTACCAACAATACATCTGGCCAGTACCTAAAAACAAGGGCATCTATGGCAGGGGAGGTCAAGAAAGAAAAGGCTTCTTGTAACAGCAGCGAGGATTATATTCACACAATATAAAATATTGGAAAAATGAAGAAACACTGCAAGATGAAGAGATAATTAAGAAGATACTAAACTGTGCAGAAATGGATAGATTGACATTGAAAATTAAGCAGAATAAAGACACAGAGTAGTATCAGATATGGAATCTATTCTACCAGTGGTTGGAAAAAAAGAGTGGAGATAAAGAATATAATCAGTATTGTTAAGCAAATTAAATACCCAGACAACATTATGTTTATTAAGCACTAACAAATCTAATCAATAAAAAGTCAATAAAATTTCATTTAAAAAAAGAAAAGAAAGAAAAGACTAGAATTAACAGTCTTCTAGTTTCTAACCTAATGCTTTAACCATGACACTAGAGTTGCTCTCTATAAGGAACTAGCATTCCTAAACCTTATATCTGCTTTAACAAAACACAATTGATCTCTTCCCCGAATAATATACTATATCCCAACAAATAAACCTTATTGTGGCTTAAGGTGATGGTTGTTTCATATGACAAGCTCAGAGCTAGATTGAATAACAGACTGAACTATGAACTGTTCAGCCCTTTTGAGCTTGTCCTAGAGCATTTTGTGGGGCCTGCAGCCCACAAGATTGCCCTCTTTCACTTTGTAGTTTTGTACATGCTCTTAAACCATACATAACAGAGAATGCTCTGGCAGTAGAACAGATATGAACAATTTTGCAAAGGAGCTTATTGGCTCATTCATATCAAAGAAAAAAGGCAGCTGAGTAAGAGGAAAGTAGTTCCATTTATATCAACATTTAACTTTATTTCACAAAGGAAGTTGAGAAGCTATTCACATCCTGGCCCACTCAGAGGCCCAGGCAATGCCCTTCTCACTTCATCCTCACCGTTAGTGCTTCCTGCATGAATTATCTCTGCTTTCCTGTTGGCAGGAACTGAACTCCAACTGGTACAAAGGCTTGGGACAGGATATAAACAGGAAACGTCATCCAGATGACGCCACGGGCCTCTCAGCTCTGGGTGAGCAGGTTCCTGTGCTTTGCTCCGGTGTGCAATGCTTATGAGTATCAACCTGGATGCTGAAATGTTAAGTCTGCAAGCAATGTGTGTGTGTGTTTGTGTGTGTGTGTGTACCTCTAAGGTCCCTTCCAGCTCTATTCTGATTGATTGATTGAGTGATTCAGTGTTAATCACAGAAGTAACTTACAGTGTTTTCACTGGAGATGCTTACAAGCAAACAAACACCTTACCAGACTGGAGTCTGACACCATATGTAATAACTGTGCCTTTTCTTTTTCTTTTTACTTTCAAATGTAACTTAATAGAAATAAGGCAACAAAATTAGGTATAAGGCTACAATTTACCACTCTTGAGGGAAAACCATTTTGAACTCAGTGGCACTTATTTCTGAAGAAGCACAGCTCGGATTGTGCTTTTGTATGTGATAGTTTAAAGATGGGCAACAGATTATTTCTAAATCTACATTGTGCCATATCATTTTTCCCTATTTTAGGAAAAATAGAGAAAAAGCAGACCACTAATAGTTTGAATATAACAGAACTGTCTTATATTTAATTGTTTTGTTAATTTTACCTTCTGCTCCGATTCCATATATGAACGTAGAATTCAGATAATCAGATTCTCAGCCAAACAGAGACTTTATGCAATGTGAACCTCATAATTTTTATACTCTTTATATCTTGTTCCAAACCACCCAGCATTTCCCCTCCCCCAGAAGACATTATTGGGAATTTCACTGTCATGCATCTGTTACAGTTTTAATTCTTTATGATTTAATCTTTAGTGAAACTATAGCTCACCATTTCTTATTTCCTTTTTAAAATGTTGCTAATGTTAAAAGGGAAATTGTGTGATGAGTATACCTGCTAAAAGTTTAATCTGAGAGTTTTCTTAATCAATCCAAACATTATTAATATAAGGAATAAAACAATATAGCAAAATACTCTTCTCTTCTGCAGATGCCTCTAACTGATGTGAGGGAAAATTAACAAGAGACTATGAACATTTTATCAAGGTAACTGTAATAAAATGTTTGATTAAAGTATTAAGTTACTTTTAAGCTTTTTTTTTTTTAGATTTCCTATCTCTCAAACCAACACCTGCCTAAGGATGATCAAGATGATACTTCATAATACTGTGCTTGTAACATCTCCTCTGCAGTTACACACACATTTTCCTTGCTAAAACCTGGACTTTTGACATATTTGATAAATAGCAGTTGCCCAGAGTAACACAGTATTAGAACTGCAACCAGTCAGGAAAACTTAACTTTTTCATCCCCTCCAATGATCTTGATCAATATATGTTTTCCAAAGCCATTATTTGATTTAGGAGGAAAACATCTTTGTATTTCTGTATGTACCTTAATGGTCAGGGATGCAGACATAAACTGTGATATCCCAATATTGCCACATTCCATTTAGTATTTATTTGATTTGTCTATCACTTACAAGATACAGGCATAAGAATATATATTGTTTTGAACAGATGAGATAGATACTTATAAGAAAAATAAAAAACAATAGGACAGGGACGGTAGGCACGATTGGTGCACTTATGCACACCCCCTACAGACCTCTCAGGAAAGGGGTGAGGTCAATAGTAGACAGTCTAAGGTTAAAGTTTTTGGGGTTTGGGGAAGAAATCACAGAGACAGGTAGAGTATTCCAAACACTGACCACTCTGTTGCTGAAGTCGTATTTTCTGCAGTCATTTATGAAATAGATTATTTATGAAATATTTATATTTATGAAATAATTAATTAATATTTATGAAATAGGAAAGGATGAAAGATTCCACAGAAAAGATTAGTCTCAGCATCTTACTAACCTTTGGAAAGGTTCAAGTTTCTCAATATGAGGCCAGCTGTTTCCAGCTAAAAGAGCATATTTGCACCAAGAGGAAGGATGGATGCTGAATCATGATTCATCGTGGTTTTTTGACTTTTTTTTCGATTAGTCTGCTTCAGTACTTCAGAGAAATGAGAAGCTGAAGTAAGAAACCACAGGCTCATAGTAGGTCAAAAAGAACTCCTTCAACTTTGGGGAATATAGGAAACTGCCCTGTGCAAGTAGAGCTATTTCATTGATTCCCTCTGGTAGGAGGTTCTTAAGAATTCAGTCAATGGTTGTTGGTTTTCTTAGGCCTATCAAAAGATGCCAGGGATTAAACTCAGACCTCTAGTGAGTGTCCTTTGACTGAACTATGGATTTCATTATTATTATTATTATTATTATTATTATTATTATTATTATTATTATTATTATTATTATTATTATTGTTGTTGTTGTTGTTGTTGTTGTTGTTGTTCTAGTTCTAGTTCTAGTTCTAGTTCTAGTTCTAGTTCTAGTTCTAGTTCTAGTTCTTGTTGTTAATAATATGGTATTTATTAGTGCTCAACGAACATTGTGATGTCTGGGTATTTAGTTTGTTGTACACAAAAATGACAGTATACACAGCAGGCAAGATAACCATGCTGGGTTTTGTATCACAAATCACTAGTCGAACACTTCCCAAGTGTTTAGGACTGTGTGATGTATTGGTGGATTATGCGAGCAGATCCCAGTAAGGTGGTCTTCTGCAGCTGACCAATGGTGATCTTGTCAGCACCTATTATTATTATTATTATTATTATTATTATTATTATTATTATTATTATTATTATTATTATTATTATCATTATCATCATTATTATTATTATTATTATTGTTGTTGTTGTTGTTGTTGTTGTTGTTGTTGTTGTTCTAGTTCTAGTTCTAGTTCTTGTTCTAGTTCTAGTTCTTGTTGTTAATAATATGGTATTTATTAGTGCTTAACGAACATTGTGATGTCTGGGGATTTAGTTTGCTTACCAATACATATTACAGTCTTAATCTCCACCCCTTTTCCCCAACCACTGATAAAATGGATTCCCTATTTGATAATATTCCATATCTTCTCTCTGTTTAATTCTTTTTTTAAAAAAAAATTATTATTTAAAAACAAAAAATATAAAAATGTCATTTCCATTAACAGCTATTGTGTCATTGTATATACATGTTTCTTATTTTGTGTCTATATATTATTTTTATCCTTATCCTTCACCCATTTAATTCTTAATGTCAATCTCTCCATTTCTGCATACTCTAGTATTTTTAAAAATTATTTCTTCATCTCATGATGTTTCTTCATTTTTCCAGGATTGCACAAATACAATCCACGCTGCTGTCAAAACGTGCAATATTAAATACATACTTTTCTTATCTAGTTTACCCCTTATTATGCCAAATAAAGATTTAAAATCTTCATGCTTTCCTATCATCTTTTCCAGCCATTTGTGTATTTCCCCCCAAAAAAAATTCACTTTACCAAACGTCCACCACATATGATAGTATATTTCTGAAGGATATGTATAGTTCCTTATGTCTTCTAGTCTGTCATTCATCATTTCATATGCATACTCAACTACTGTCAATCATGGCAGCATGTCTGTCAGATTGATTTGAAAGTCAGAATTTGAAATACAGTTAATCCTCAACTTATAACAATTCATTTAGTGACTGTTCAAGTTTGCAACACACTGAAAAAAGACTAATGACTGTTTTTCACACTTATAACCATTGCAGCACCCCCATGATCATGTGATCAAAATTCAGATGCTTGGCAAGTGGTTCATATTTATGACGGTGGCAGTGTTACCGGGGTCATGTGATCCCCTTTTGCGACCTTCTGGCAAGCAAAGTCAGTGGAGAAGCCAAATTCACTTAACCGTATGACTAATTTCCCAACTGCAGTGATTCATTTAACAATAGTTGTGGCATGGAAAGTCATAAAATGAGACAAAATTTACTTAACTAATTTCTGGTTTAGCAACAGAAATTTTGGGCTCATTTTGTCAAAGACCACCTGTACTTGTTCAAACTGATGCCCTCCAGATTTGTTGGGGTGCAAACTAAGGTAAATCAGTACAGCAGTAAGGATCTTGGAAATCTAAATCCAGTAGAACTGAAGGACGAATGTATCTTTTCTTTTATGTACACTGAGAGCATTTGTACCAAGACAAATTCCTTGTGTGTCCAACCAATAAAGAATTCTATTCTATTCTATTCTATTCTATTCTATTCTATTCTATTCTATTCTAATCAGGTTTGGGAATAAAGAATTTATCTTATTTAAGTGTATGGAGTAGATGTATGAATCTGCAGCCCTCTTGGTGATCCTGAAGGAACGTGGGAATTTTGCTTTAGACCTAGAGATTTAGACCTAGAGGTTGATGAATTCTCCACTCATTCAATATGCTGATTTAAAACACTGTATTATCTTGTCTTTTGCCCACAACAGGAAAGCAAGGAGTAATCAATTAGAAATCAACCATCTCACCTGTGTTGCTGAATTGCATTTGGACAACTTGTTAATCTCTGCTTATATACAGATGACTCCTAGCTTTCTCTCTTTGCCTTTAAGGCATCTATGTATGCTTTTAATAAACCAGTTGAACTCATCTTTCTGACATAAGTGCTCCAGGGGTTGAAGGAAAAAATAACTCTCTCCAAGGCATTTGCAGGATGCAATTAATGTTGTAATTGACCTTAATGCATCACTCCTGAGAAGACTGCATAAAAACTTACACATAAGAGAAGCTCTGTTTTATTTATTAACTAAAATGGCTATTCAGGGTTTAAAGCTTTAAATAAATCAGAAGGGTTAGATAATTAGCAATGCTGGCCTAAAAATACAAACATCAATAGCTGAAGTATGCAAACATATATTAATGTTAGCAGTATTCTATAATCCACTATAGGCCTCGTATATTGCCTGTTTCAATTATTCAAAATGTAGGGATATAATTGTTTTAGTTATCTTCTGATTCTGCAGTCCCTTAGGATAGTTTAAAAACTTGGCTCATCCAGCAGATTCAGGAGAAGAACAATTTATGGACTTACTTGAATGTTCCAGTATTTTAAGTTTTGGGTTTACCAATATAGCCATTTGCTATTTTCATGCTTCTTTCTATTTATTTATTTTTATTTGTCAATTGCTTACAATATAATAGGTATAAGTAAAACATAGTTATGAATACATGGATACATATAAAAAAAATTAAAAAAATATAAAAGAAACAATAGGATAGGGACAGTAGGCTCTTTGGTGCGCTTATGCACACCCCCTACAGATCTCTTAGGAAAGGGGTGAGGTCAATAGTAGACAGTCTAAGGTTAAAGTTTGTGGGGAAGAAACCACAGAGTCGGGTAGAGTATTCCAGACATTGACCACTCGGTTGTCAGGAAATTACTCCTCAGTTTTAGGTTGCTTCTCTCCTTACTTAGTTTCCATCCATTGCTTCTTGCCTTGCCTTCTGGTGCTTTTAAACAATTTATTTACCAAAAAGAATTAGAAATATTATAATTTGATATAACAATTTGAAAAATTCCTGTGATTTGGGCTCAGGGGAAAGGCAGGATTAGATTAGTGTGTTTGAAACTGCCAACATATCTGCTATCAAGCATTAATAATTGTACAGATAATTATTAATACATGCATTTGAGTTTTAAATGTATGGTTTTTCTATTCAGCATTAAATTTTGGGTTTGTTATGAACTTCATTTAAACATCTGACAAATGAAGAAGTTGAAAATCAATTTAATAAAGAAATGCATTGAATAATATCCCCTCTTATTCTTGTCATTGGCTTCTGACACACTAGGTACCAAGTCTTAAGTAGGTCATAGTCATTTTAAAATCTATTCACTTATTCCCAGTGTTTAATATGTATATTTTAATAGATGGCCCTTTCCCTCCTCATTTGATGAATAAAGTTGGGATACATCTCTTGGGCTTCTCTTGGCTTCTTTTTAACTAACTGGGACCTGGGGCTGCAGTTTGTTCCAAGCAGGAAACAGATGGGATAAATAATGTTTTTAAGAGAAATTCCCCTTGAAGAAAAGGCTATATGTTTCCTTCACACTTGCTATTAACGTCTTAGGTAATAGCTAAAACTCCAGCAGGTGCTTCAGAAAGGATATTTAATTTTCATTCTCAGGAGATTTAACCTGCTTTTTTTCCTTCACGAATGTCAAAAGAAATACAATAAGAAATAGCTGCCCTGGAGTGAAATACCGGGTGTGTGCCTCAAGCACAACAAGCATTGCTTGCAACAATAAGACACTGAGCTGATCTATATTTGTTTCTATGGATGCTTCCAGATGCCAAGAACAGAAATGAAAACAGACCCACAAAACACCTTTAATGTGCCATCTGTAGCCCCTCTTGCCCATGGTTACTGTATCTGAGTTGCAATATTCTGGATGGACCACTGGATGACTGCCCTGAATTGCCAAAAATGCTTTTTGCCAAAAATGCTCTTTTCCTCCATTCAACCATCTTTTGCAGTTTTGCATTCCAGATGTTTATTAGACTTTCATCTTTCCTTTTGGAAGTCTACAGCAGAGGTGGTATGCAGGCGGTTCTGACCAGTTTTAGAGAACCGGTAGCCAAAATTGTTTGGAGAACCAGCAAATACCATCTCTGACTGGCCACGCCCCCATCTATTCTCTGCCTCCCAAGTCCCAGCTGATCCGCTGAGTCTATTTTGGATGCCCTGCATAGGAGAACGGAGCTGGAAAGCAGGTGAGTGGGGTGGGAAAGGGATTTTGCAGTCACTTTCCACTGCCACGCCCACCAAGCCACACCCACAGAACCGGTAGTAAAAATTTTTGAATCCCACCACTTGTCTACAGGTTGTCCTTGACTTGCGACAATTGAGCCCCAAATTTTGGTTGCTAAAATGCTAAACCATTTTTAAGTCAGTGTTGCCCCATTTTACGCCCCTTTGTGCTATAGTTGTTAAGTGAATCCCTCCCGTTCTTAAGTTAGTAACGTGGTTGTTAAATGAATTGGGTTTTCCTATTGATCTTGCTTGTATGAAAGTTCACAGAAGGTGACTCTGGAACACTGCAATAGTCATTATAAATATGAGTCAGTTGCCAAGCATGCGAATTTTGATCAGGTGACCATGGGGATAAGCAATGGCTGTAAGTTTGAAAAATGGTCATAAGTCACTTTTTTTAGTGCCATTGTAACTTTGAACAGTCACTAAATGAACTGTTGTAAGTCAAGGACTACCTATATTTAATAGCAATAGCACTTAGACTTATATACCATTTCACAGTGCTTTTATAGTCCTCTCTAAGCGGTTTACAGAGTCAGCCTATTGCCCCCAACAATCTGGGTCCTCATTTTATCCATCTCAGAAGGATGGAAGGCTGAGTTCTCCTTGAGCCAGTGCGGATGCAACTGCTGACAATCGGCAGAATTAGCCTGCAGTATGGCGTTCTAACCACTGCGCCACCACGGCTCTTTGTTCCCAAAACAACAACCCTATTGGCTTGTGAGAGAATGATTGGCCCCAAATTCCCCAGGAAGTTTTCATAGTTGAGGTTGACCTACAATTTGGATCTCCTCTTTACTAGTTTCACAGCTTAACCAGTATAGAGCATTGCACCTCAGCATCATACTGGGTCTCTGATATGATGTGGTATAGAATTTATGACACTCCCTACAGCTAGTCCTCAATGTACAACCATTCTTCTATTGACCATTCAGATTTATAGCAGCGCTGACTTATGACTGGTCCTCGTACTTATGATGATCACAGCATCCTTACGGTCATATGATCAAAGTTTCAGTGTTTGTCAACCAACATGTATGTATGATGGTTATGGCATCATAGGGCCATAGGATGGCCGTTTGCGATGTTCCCAACTGGTTCCAGCAATCAAAGTCAATGAGGGAAGTTGAATTTGCTTTACAATAGTATGATTCATTGAACAACTGCAGTACAGGTAGCCCTTGACTTACAAAAGTTCATTTACTGACTGTTCAAAGTTACAACGGCAGAGCAAAAAGGGACTTATGACCACTTTTCACATTTATGACAATTGCATCATCCCTATGGTCACATGATCAAAATTCAAATGCTTGGCAACTGACTCATATTTATGATTATTGCAGAGTCCCAGGGTCATGTGATCTCCTTTTGTAACCTTTTGAGAAGCAAAGTCAATGGGGAATCCAGATATACTTAACAACCGTGTTACTAACAAAGCAACTGCATTGGCAAGAAAAGTCATAAAATGAGGCATAGTTCACTTAACAAATATCTCGCTTAGCAACATAAATTTTGGGCTCCATGGTGGTCATAAACCGAGGATTACCTGTATTTCTTTCTTGCCTGATGTGAGATCACTAGATATATTTATTTATCATTTGGTGGAACCCTGACCAATGACTTCATCTGCTGCACACACTCAATCTTTGTGCTTTGTTGCCCAGCATGTGTGAATCTATTAAATAAACCATAGCAAAAACCCAACCATTCCTTACCACAGTGTGGGATTCAGTTCCATAGTAGCTCTTCCTTTCAAGAGAGGAAGGCCAGCTGAAAACAGCCAGTGACTCATTTCCACTGAAGACTTCCATCATAAAGACACGGATTCCGATGTTCTTTTTAAAAATTTTAAAAGTTGATGAAAAGAAATAAATAAGCCAATCCTTGTTTTTAAACTTGGTGAAAGGAGGACTTAAAAGTATCAATGGCTGTATTTTGGATCAATGCCAGGAGGAATGAATGAGAGCTGAACGTTGCCCTTCGTGTCTTTTATTTTGCTGTA
This sequence comes from Laticauda laticaudata, assembly GCA_004320025.1. NCBI lineage: Eukaryota > Metazoa > Chordata > Lepidosauria > Squamata > Elapidae > Laticauda > Laticauda laticaudata. The sequence continues at coordinate 2,081 of BHFT01047804.1, read as the reverse complement.
TTGAGATGCATGCATGTGTGTGTGTGTGTGTGTGTAATGTACAATGTCTTGGGCAATTTACTGCAAGGACGGTTATATGTACACATTTTGCTTGAGATGTGAATGGAGGGTCAGAAGTGCACATGAAAACAAGCATGCATTGTTAGCAGACAAATGTTTGTTTCTCTCCATTGACAAAACCCAATGTTGCTGCTGGCTGCATTCAACAGCATTACACAGCCTAATGTCCCTTCCTATAGGACAGGCCTGGTTAGCAGCACACTTTGTGTGAGGAAGCAGGTGCTGTGAATTCCGGACAGATGTTACCTATTTCCTGCCTCAGCACATTTCCATACGAATGTTAACACTGATACTTCTGTGTGTTCGTGGTAGGGGGGAAGCAGCTGCCCAGGACAGTGGGTGATGGTACCGCTACCAAGATAATGTGGGGGGAAAAAACAGAACTGGAAAGTTCTAGGTCTCAAAAGAAAGCAGCTTATGATAGTAGGGCTATTGGGATATAATTCATTTCCAAGTTGGTTGAAAGGGATCCTGGATGAAGGAATTTGGTCTGCATTTCATGCAACCTCATTGAATGTACTTATCCAACAAAAGTTGTCCTGTCTCTTCAGACTTTTTAATAGAGTTCTCAGTTGGAAAAAGTAACCTGAAAGGCATGGAAAAAAAACAACCTTGAATTTTCAATTTAAAATTCAAAGGATACAAAACGTGGCATTTTAAGTGGTGTAGAACGGTTGAAAGGTGTTCAAAGTTCTGTGGCAGGGTTGTCAAACTCATGGCCCACAGGCCGGATGTGTCACCTGTTGGCCCAAACCCCACCCAGTTTCCCAATACATCATATGATGCCTCTGTGACAAGGCAAATTTGATACCCCTGATCTATAAGGATTTATTGAAGATGGCTAGGGAAACTGGATTTATAACTCAACACATGAGAAATTGACTTGAATATGTAAAGTGCAACATTCAGACCAGGAGTGGGGATCAATTTTTTTTTTTTACTCGCGGTTCTGTGGCTGTGGCTTGGTGAACTTGGCAGGGGAAGGATACTGTAAAATCTCCAGTCAGAGGTGGTACTCAAAATTTCCTCTACCGGTTCTCCAGAACTGGTCAGAACCTGCTGAATATCACTTCTGATGCAGGCTATGTCTCCTGGCAACAATCTACCATGTTGGTATTGAACCTCAGCACCCTAATGATCCTCTGAGGAAATGCTGCACCCATAGCTAATATGATGGCCGGTTTGGAGAACTGCCAAATCCCATCCCTGGCTGGCCTCACCCACCTGCCTTGCCCCTCCCACCCCACCCCTTCCCTCCCCTCCCAGGAGTCTCCACATGGCCTGTTTTGGATGCGAGGTCAGTGCAGAGCTCCCACGGAGGCTCAGAGAGGGTGAAAAACGGGCCTCCTAGAAGTTCCAGAAGGCCAGAAACGGGGCTGTTTCTGGCCTCCAGAGCACCTCCAGAGCCTGGGGAGGCCGTTTTCACCCTCCCAGAGGCTCGAGGAAAGCCTCCAGAGCCCGGGGAGGGCAAAAATGCCCCCTCCCCACCATGGTGCAAGAGGCCAACTAGGCCATGCTCACCATGGCCACACTCACCCAGCAACCAGGCAGAAAACCTGTTGCTGAAATTTCTGAAGCCGACCCTTGGCTGCATCCTTCACAAACCTCTCCAGACATTAGGATCAAGGGCAGAAGCCCTCTGAAAGATGTTCTCATTATCCAAAGCAGGGCCCCTCGCCCCCGCAGGCCACTACTGGATCATGAGCCGTTCGAAACCAGGCTGCAGAAGTGGTGAGTGAACATGCGCGCATGCATCCCCACAGGGGTGGGATTCAAAATTTTTAATAAACGGTTCTGTGGACATGGCTTAGTTGGTGGGCATGGCTTGGTGGTCATATTATTGGTTGGGCGTAGCCAACTCAATATCACTCACATCGAGGCACGCATCTCTTCACCTGGCCTCTCATGACTGTGGGGATGCTGCAACAGTCGTAAATGTAAAAGAATGGTCATAAGTCACTTTTTTCAGTGCCATTGTAACATTGAATGGTCACTCCACACAAGCAAAGTACCAGCAAAGG
>BHFT01047803.1:0-18345 GCA_004320025.1 Laticauda laticaudata | reverse complement strand
ATGAAATAGCAGTAGACGGATGTTTGATGGATAGAGTGTATGAAACACGTATGCAGTGAGTACACAACGGATGCATCACATTTTCCAACGGATGGGAAGCTTTTTTTGTCCATTTTACATCCTCTTTGCATCCGTTGGTGCAGTGGGACCTGGGCTTAATATTTGGATGGAGGAATCTCCATAAACTTCCATGACTTAAGACAGCCTGTGAAGTTCAAATACATCCTGGAAAATATCAAGGTCAACTCATTTGCCTTCACTGCCAGAAAAGCCATGAGGATGTGTCCAGGACATTGTTAAGATCAACATGAAGAAGATCAGGAAAAAAAAATGCAAACAAACATAAAATAAAGACTTCTTTTTTACACAGGGCTGGAAAGAGGTTTTTGTTGCTGTTGTTACTGCAGGACTTTAAGTGGCAGCTTAAAGTGGAGCCATCATGTTTGAACCTTTACTTTTTCAATTGGGTAAAGTTGAAGACAATGAATGGGCTAGGGACAGTTGAATGCATGTTAGCTCTTTCAATGTCTGAAAACAACTTCTCTTTCTGACAACCATTTCACAGCGTGTCTTGAATTTAGAAGAACTCTGTTTGGAGCAACAGAATTGAAGAGGACTCTTTTATGGACTTTGCCCTGGCCATTTTAAAACACATTTGGAAGCAAACGTAGAAATGCACAATTTTAAACCTTTCCAAATAAGTAAAGGAGTAGGAATGATTCCAGAGTCAGCCCAGACTTATACAAGCTAACTTCATTTGTATGGAAGCAAAGTTATGGCAACAGTAATTGCACATTAAATTAAAACTGATTATGTGCTCTCACCTAAGTGAAGCTAAGCAATTATCTGAAGCTGTACCCAAGATAGAGAAATGTTAATGAAGCGTTTGCGAAACTTGCATTGTATTCCTTTTATATTTATTTAATAAAATTGGTTTCAGGATTGCTGAATGATCTCATTTGTAGAGTATCATGAGGAAACATATGCTTGAACATAAGCAAGTTTCTCTAGAGGGATAACCTCAGCTTGTCAAATGTGGCATATGGCACCCAAAAGGACATATTGCTATGCAAGTGACTTGCCTGTGAAAAGAAGATACCTTCTCTTTTGCATTGGGCCATCCTAATTCTTCCTTGGATCTTCTCTACCCCTTCTTCTTTATCAAATATTTGTGTGTGTCTCTGTGTGAGGGATGTGGGGGCTCAGTGCCGAAGACGCTGAGCTTGTCAATCAGAAAGGTCAGCAGTTCGGCGGTTCAAATCCCTAGCACCACGTAACGGAGTGAGCTCCCGTTACTTGTCTCAGCTTCTGCCAACCTAGCAGTTTGAAAAGCATGTAAAAATGCAAGTAGGAAAATAGGGACCACTTTGGTGGGAAGGTAACAGTGTTCCATGCACCTTTGGCAATGAGTCATGCTGCCCCCATGACCACAGAGACATTTTCAGACAGTGCTGGCTCTTTGGCTTTGTAACGGAGATGAGCACCGTCCCCTAGAGCCCTAAACTATTAGCACTTATGTGCAAGGGGAAGCTTTACCTTTACTGTGTGAATCCGCTGCACTCATGCATGCACACAGGCACATACACTCACATGCATGCACACAGACAGAGAGAGAAAGAGGGAGAGAGTCAAAGACAGACAGGGAGAGGGGGAAACTAATCAAGTAGATCAGCTTTGTTTGATGAAACCACTTGGAATTTCGACTGATAAAAGGATTGGAGAACCATAAACTTATTGCTTTAAAACAGCAGTCCCAAACTTTTGGGCACCAGGGCCTGCTTTTGTGGAAGACAATCTTTTCACGAACCGTGGGGGAACTGGAACTGTCTATTAACCAAACCTAATTTTCAAGTCCAAACATTTCTCCTTAGGCCTGAGCAAGGAAACTTCACGAATAAAAATAACCCAGAATCTGAAACAGAGAAAGGGCACCAGAAGACAGCAGATGAACTAATTGTTCATGCAAATGTGCCTAATTGACAAAATTTATTCTAATTACAACATATGAATTATCCTTCTGGTCTCTGGCTTGGAGATATTTTTTAGCTCAGAACATTAGTTCCCTGGTTTGCATGGAAACAGTGGAAGATTCTCATACCTTATGGGTCGAAATGAAATGACTTTGTAAGAGATTCACTCACACTGTCACCTGTCTCTTGTCTTTGCCTCTCTGTTTCAAATCTGAGCTGTAAAGCTTCAGTCATTACAAAGAAGCATAAGCAGCAGAATTATTCAGTCACACTTTGGTGGTTTTAAGCATCCATTTCACGAACGGTTAAGAACCTTTGTCATTTTCTTTTAAGCCTCCACCAGAATGTCTGCAGTTACAGCCTTGATTGTCCCAGGCAGTACTTTCTCTGCAAAATCTTAATAATCCATCGTAGTCATTTTATGATAGCAATCTTGTTTAAGAAAGTAATCTCAAATTCCAAATAAAGAGATCAGGTGCCCTTCTGCATACAGCTTTTATGAAAGCCATAGCTGCTATTGCTACTTTCCCCTGGGCTCCCCTGTACCAGCAGATGTTTACTGGGAAACGACTAGGCCCAACATCCCTGCCATTGTCTGCTTTCTGCTCCATATATCATTCCTCTTCCCTCCTCCAAATATAACAAAGTAATAAGAAAACAAGTTTGGATTCCAGAATGAATTCTGTTGATGATGATGAATGAAACCGAAGACACAGGTTGATTTTCATAAGTTAAATTGAACTTTATCGTGCCGAGTGCAAAAGGCACTCAGTGCAGCAGAAGGGAGGGAAAGATTGGTGACCTGAGCAAACTTGACAAGAGAAGGAGGAAGAATTTATGTGCAATGGCCTAATGTCATTTAAACAAAATGATATTTGCTCTTTGCTTAGAAGGAACCAGAAATATGTCATTCAGCCTGATGGACCTCATCCAGCAAAGCACTGAAGCATCACTGTAGTTAAATAGGACCATAATCTTCTCCAAATGAATACTTCTTGCCAGTGGATTTTTGCCAAACCCGATTGTAAACCCAAGTCGATCAATACTAATGTGGTGATTGATCTGTTTTAATATTTTATAGTCTGGTTTAAAAAAAAAACCCTGACAAATATAATGCTAACACAACCAGCAAATGAGTAGCAACTCATAGATCAAAAAAACAAGCATACTCAAACACAACATGATTAAAAACAAAATCAGACACCACCAAAAATGATGGAAATCCATGCTAAAAGCCACTGGAATACTAAAAAAGAAAATGTCTACTATGCTTCAGTGGTGGGATTCAAAAATGTCTACTAATGGTTCTGTGGGCGTGGCTTGGTGGGATGGCTTGGTGGACCTAGCAGGGGAAGGATACTGTAAAAATCTTCATTTCTTCCCCACTCTTGGGGGAAGGTTACTGCAAATCCCATTCCCTCCCCCACCCCACTAACCTGCTTTCCAGCTCCATTCTCCTGTGCAGGGCAACAAAAGAAGACCCAGCCAATCAGCTGGGACTCGGGAGGTAAAGAATAGATGGGGGCGGAGCCAGTCAGAGGTGGTATTTGCCGGTTCTCCAAACTACTCAAAATTTATGTTACCAGTTCTGCAGAACTGGTCAGAACCAGCTGAATACCACCTCTGCTATGCTTGGCTAGAAGAGAAGTAGGTTTGGTGGCTCTTGCAGTCAAGATGACTATGTCTCTTTGGGGATTGGTATCATCAAATTAGAAATTTCTGATTTGCTTTTGAGGAAATTTTCAAGTAATGTTGTTGGTAAGCTCAATTAAACTTTACAAGAATTGAGTTCTTCGAAAAAACTTTGTACAAAGCATGGATCTTCTGTGGCCTATATCCATGAATATTTCACCCAGAGCATGAGTAACAAAACTCATATCTTACAATATGATGGTTGAATTTAGCAGTTCATTATCCCAGGAAATTATTGATTTGTTTTCTTTTTTTTAATAAAGTTTTATTTGGGTTTTCACACATACAAAATACAAGTAAAACGTTTTTTTTGAAAATAGCATGATCCCAGGTTGAATTTCTTTATACAGACACAAAACTCAATTTCATGCTCCTTTTTATATTCTATTCCATATCTTATACTGTTTTACATTTTCTATATATTTTTCCCCCTCTTTTAATTTTCTCAATTTTATTTTGATTATCTCATCTCAATTCAAATCATGATATTTATACTTTTTCTGTTCTGTTTGCAATTTACATATTGGATCTTGTTTCTCATAAAAACAAAGATTGTTCATACCTATGTTAGCTAATTGGAGTATGTACACCCTTTATGATCTTTAATTACACTCCAGTTCACACTCTTATTTAAACTCAAATATCACACTTAAGTCTATGACTTTCAATTTTAATATAGATAATATCATAACTTCCAATTGAATTCTGCTCGGTACATTCTCTTATCTACAACACGCGACTATATTCTTAAAAGAAAAGATTGGTAACATCATATGCTAATTATAGAACCCCTCATCTCCATTCCAGTTCAGTTCTTATCATATAATAATCATTAAAATCTTACAATCTTTAACACTTTCTTTTCCACTTAAATATCCAATTCTTAAAAAATCACTATAATCTCCAAATAGTAATTTGTCCTTATTTCGTCTTCACATATGTTATTAGTAAATCTATTAAATATTATCTTTTGTTACATTTATTCTTATTGATTCAGGCATTCCACTGAATTACGATAGCTATTTTTAGGACGAATTTAAGTAATACATGTTCATATTTTTCTAAATTATTTCTGGGCTTCTAATACTAACCTTACTACTCCTTATTGTACCTTTGCAGAATCCCCTTTTTCCCATAAGGTTTTCACCCCATTATCTCTAAATAGGCCTGTTTCTCTATTATCTTGCTTCTGCCTCTTTTTATAAATTCTTTTTCTTTCTTCCCTCATCTTCTCCTCCCCTTTTTTACCGCGCCTGTTGTTCTCTAGTTCTAGAGTTCTCTCTTTCTAGCATGTTCCCTCAGTTGCTGTTGCTGTTCTGATTCTCAGTACATTGATATTTTCCTCACTCTTATTTTTTTGCTGGGGGGGGGGAGGAGAAGTTCGTTCTGCTTGCCGCAAATCTTAACTTCATTCTCCTCTTCCCCCTTTTCCTTTTCTCACCCCCATCTCAAATTACTTGTTCATAGTTCAAGATGGCTTTCTTCCTTTGTCGCCACATCCTTCTTCTGCAGGCATTTTTGTTGGTGTTTCTCATAATTACACAATCTCCGATTGCTAAAAAACTGAAATACGAAGCCAAAAAACCTCTCCCTTCTTGGTGTATCTTCTTTGTACCTTGTTGTAAGTGCTATTTTCGAAGCTTTCTCAAAAGCTGGCAGGCCATTTTAAACAGTTTTAAAACAACTACTCCATGATTTGCATTTTAGTCATTTCAAGAAACAATAACCAAGAATCCAGGAATCGTCATAGTAATCAGGATAGTACCGGAGCTATATCTTCTTATGTCTCTTTTCAACGTCTTATTCTTCCATGGGTTTTTGTTGCGACTACTTTCAGTGTTGACATGTCTCATTTTGGAAGTCTTGTTTGAGATTTTTGCTGTAAGGTCTTTTTTCAGATTACCAGGAAGTCTCCGTCCCTTTCCATGAATCCTAGCCTTTTTTATTTCTTCGTTCTTCTCCTTTCCTGTTTTCAAAAGCTTTTAATTATCCAGAAATCTTAATTATCCCTTTGACTTTTTATTTTCAGCATGAAATGCCTATTGATGTCAAAGTGATTTTTTTTCCAATTTCTTGCTTAAATCTCTTAGCTGTCAGTACAGGAAAAGGAGAAAACCAAATCTTTTCCCTTTTCTCTCTCTTTCGCAGCTTAAAAATCTTCTTAGGGAGCAATGTTATTGTTTTTTTAACAGTTTCAATTCCAGGGTACCTTATTTGTTGCTTTTGCTGTTTGACCCAGTCAACCAAAACTTTCTTTTCTTATCTTCCTCCTGCACATTCTTTTCCAGTGAAGTTCTTCTTTGTGGTGGCCATTTCTGACCACCGCTGCAACCGCCTTCGGGAAAGGGAGTACTGGCCAGCTGAGGAGAGATGCAGCTCTCCTCAACCCTGCTGGCAGTCTCCCCTCTCTTCACCACCTCTACAAGGTGGCTTAGCCCCGAAATCAGCTGGCTTGAGGTGCTCCAGCGGCGAGCATGGATAGAAGACTCGCAGAGATGAGATCTCAATCTGTCGCTGAAGAAGCTCAAACTGGAAGTCTTGATTTGTTTTCTAAGGATGCATCATTACTACTACTACTGTGCTCATCTTCAATATGCACCATATACTAAATACACAAAGCAGTTTACAAATATTGACAATTCTTAGAAATAACTTGTCAGAAAAATTAATATTGTCCTTATCTTTCAAATTAGGTCAGATTACAAAACACTAGATCCAGATTCTCACAACTCATTATATTAGCCTAAAGGGAGTTGGATATTTGTAGTTTGTGCAATATAAGGAACACCTCCTTAGTGTATTATACACTTTTTTATTTAGTGTATTATACACTTAGTGTATTATACACCTTTCTTAGTGTATTATATGAAAACACTTAAGCCATATTTTGGTTCTTTAGAGTCTAGAGACATAGTATGTTAGGTAAACATAGCAATTGTGTTGATTAATCTGATTTAGCCAAACTCACGAAAAATATGTCTGAGTGATATTTAATGTAAGGATTTCCGAGCTTTTCCTTGCTAAGAAATTGAATATACTGTAATAAGATCCATCTACATGAAATCAAATTAGTATCTTGTCCAAAATTCAGCTTCTGTTGTGGTTGTGCTGATGAAAAGCCAATAAGCTAGACACAGGTAGAATATTCCTGACTGTCATGATATCGTAGAATGCCTCAAAAGTGTACTGCTTCCATTACTGAAGAGCTAACAAAAACATATCTTAATCATCAATGAATTTCTGTCTTCTCCATGATTTCTTCTTTACTCCTCCTCCTCCTCCTCCTCCTCCTCCTCCTCCTCCTCCTTCCTCCATCATCATAATATTTTTTTTTGTATGTTAACAGAGTATGATAACAAGTCCCAAATCATAGTTCATGAAAAGTATGTATTCTTGAGCGATACTATTACAAAAATAAGCGACGAATAAGTTGCGAGTGTAAATATCAGATCACAGTTTTAGATTGAATGGTGTATATGAAAGAAGGATCTATTTTGGCTTATTGAGAATCTGAACTACAAGGAAATGTACAGGCATTCATTAATCCAGTTCAACCATAGTTCTGCTAGAAATCACAAATCATATTTCCAGTTTTTACTTTTAATTCAAATGAATCATGCCTTGCTTTATATATAATATATATAATAATATATATATATATATATATATATATAATATATAAATATAATATTATATATATGTAGTAGACTGATATTAGAAACTGTCACAGAGCGGGTACTTACATGTACTGAAGCCAGTGCTTCCTATGGAGGATAATACCGACTCAGAGGCTTGACGTCATTGTTAGTTCTATTTAAAGTTGTACGCAACGTTTCCAGCAGAATCCTCATCTGCCATCAATAGGCTTCTGTAAGCAGTTTGTATGTGAGTCCCAGGCCTCACAGCCATTGGTTTAAATTTGAGGCTACCTGAGTATGGTGCAGGATGTTTTTTTTCTACATCCTGAAATTGGTTTGGGAGTCTTGGTCTGTGTTTATTGGACTTGGAGTTTCGTTTGATTGGTGTTCCTGGTTTCTTCTGTCCTGTTATTGAATCGTGACATGATTTGATCCATAGGAGAGACACTATCTGTTCCTGTTATTGAGGCTTTCAGTGCAGCTTTCGCTTCGTGTGAAAGGACGGCCATTAATTCACTAGGAAGCCAGGCTTTCATCTGGTGCCCTGGTGGGCGGGGGTGTTTTGAGCTGGAGGTAGTCAGAGGGATCTGTTTTGTGCCCAGGTGTCTGCCTGGCTTGTGTGTGGAGATCTTTCTATTTGAGAGTGCAGGCTTCCAAATGATTGAAGTCTGGTAGAATCATTTCTGCTATTCCATGCTTTCAAGGTCTTTTTTTTCAATCTCTATGGGCTTCTCTTGATGATGTTCTGTGGCTGGGGTTTCTATAGTGGTAGGGTTTTTAGTGCCACTGAAGTTGATGCTGTGACCTGTGGCTTTCATGTGTTGGACTAGTGAGGAGGTGTGTTCCAACTTTTGCTACAGCCATATGTTGGATTAAGTATTTTCAGGAAAGCCAAGGTCCATTTCATTGCACTTCTTTAGATTAAATTACATTATGTATAAGGCAGGCACACTCCATTCCTTTCCCTTAAATTCTGCCATGTAGTGGGACGTAGGAATTGTGCATTTTCCATAGCACTCCTTGCCCTTTGGAACTTCCTTCCTAGTGGGACCTGGAAGTTCACAATCACTTTAGCCTTCTGGAAAACCACATGGGGCTAGTTTCCCTCTCGGCATTGTGACAGAGTGAGATTGAATCCCAAGGATTTCATTGGTTAATAGATTGGAGATTGTTGGTTAAGGCAAAGGACTTTGGGTTTTACTGTGTCCTTTGGTTTTACTATTGTTGTAAGCTGGCCTGTGCTATATTTCATAAGATAGGCAGTTATATAAGTCTTATATATAAGTCTATATAAAAAGCAAGCTGTCTGAATGCCCATTTTTTTTACTTTGGCAAAATCCTTTTGCAAATCTTAGATGTTCACTTATTGTGATCATAGTCCCAAAAGTGCTTTTTTCAAGCAGCAACTGGACTTTCTTGTTTTCTTTGAAGACATTTCGCTTCTCCTCCAAGAAGCTTCTTCAGCTCTGACTGGGTGGTGGGGAATGGAAGGATTTATGTTCCTCGCAGACAGATGGTCATTTGCATTCTTTTAGAGAGTTGTTGAGGCCATTTGGAGCTTTATCTGTGTCATCAGGGTCACCTGAGACGGGCAAATTGGGGTGTAGCCTTCTTGGAATTGAAAGGACTGTGTTGTAGACTGGAGATAGATGGTGGTGTATCCCTCTCCCTCTGTCGAGAGAGGGCTGTTCAATTTTGACATAGATGGCCTCTTCGGCCCTTCTTTCAAACCAGGGGTCCTCTTTGTCCAAAATGTGGAGTTTGCTGTCTTCAAAAGAGTGGCCTTTGCCTTTTAAATGCAGATGGACTTCTGAATCTAGTCCTTATGGGTTTGTTCTATTATTTGATTGTAGTTAGTTATCATCGATAATTTGATGTCAGCAAGCTTGAGTACCTTAGTACTCATCCCTAAATTTAGATTTCTGAACAAACTAGAAATTACCACTTCCAAAACAAACCTCTTTGTATTCACTTGAAGACTGGTATTTATTTTTTCCTCTTAACTTTGTACAATTTTACCTATCTTACCAATTTAAATTAACTTGATTTTTAAGAAGCCCTATATTTTTACCCTAACCCTTTTAGGTTTGCTCAGAGGGGAAATTTAGTTAAAAGCATCCTAAATTCCAGTAAAAATGTCTATTGGAAATTCAAATAAATACATCTACTGGATCAGTTGACATCCTATACAAACAATTATAAGACTTCTTCAGAAAAAAAATCTATATTCTTTTCAACCTTGACTGATGCTGAAAAAAGCTACACAGAATTGAATATGATAGTACTTGGATTCGAGATGACTCAGGAAATATCAGGGTTAAATTGGGAAGTCAAAATTTTCCAAAAGCAGCAATGAAAACCCACTTGCATACTGCTGCTCTTCCATATGGCTAGTCATCAGAAGTTGAGCTTGACTAGAGAAGATTTATTGACTTAAACCATTTTTAATTTAGCTTGACATGGAACTGGGCTAAAAAAATGAAATTATGTTTCAAGGACAGAGAAAAAAGTTTATGAATAGATGTAGAAGTACCAGCCCATTGAGACAGACCAAACTAGGAAACCAAAGTTATGAATGCTGACACTACTTTTATTGTAAAGTTACAGAAACAAAATCTTACAAGTCTGAATGTGCTTCCTCCCATCTTCCAGAGAACTAGGACAGGTCAAGCCGGAAATACTTTCTCAAACTGCACTTTTGCCTTGGACTCAAATCTCTCTTATCTGGTCATTATCTAATGTGGTTACAGCATATTACATCCAGTACTTGTCCTTGTTGTAATATATGAAAACAACATTTAATTAGTGGTATTCAGGAAGGAGTTACTGGATATTAATTGGATAATTTCAATCCATCTTAGTTTTTAATGCCTCATTTACACTTTCCTGAACAGTTCCACGCATACATATTTTTTTTTTTGTTGTTCCTATGGATTTGGAAATGACATCAAGAGAAGTGTGGGATTCTTGCACACGCTCAGTTTTGTGCCACTTAGGCGATAGGGTTGAATTTCTTGTTTCCTATGGTTCAGCGTTCTGTCTTGTCATCTGCAGCCTCCTTAGCTTCTCACACTTCCATAAAAACCCAAGGGAAGAAGACACACACATTTCTTCACATAGCCTTCTCAGATTGTGAACAGCCAAAAAAGCTTCAGAATGATGGAAAGATGTGCAAAAGGAACTGACACCATTGACAACTTGAAAAATCTCTATGAATGAAATTAGTAACTTCGATTTGCAATTGGCCTTATACTTCTGGTAAAATCATCAAGGCTCCTAGGGCCATTTGGCCCGGGAAAAAGTAACCATTCTCATAAGCTTAAAATATCAGGATGAATTTTCAACCAGTGTTTTTATAAGCATCCTCATTTGATTTCTGATTTGACATACATTTTATTCCTCATTACCCTAATAAATGACTTGTTTGGATTTTAATGACTCCTGACTGCTTTATTGTTCTGAGCATATTGCCTTTGAGTGCAAATGTTCCTGTGGAGAGAAGCAAAATTAGTAAGTGAAGCTAAAATTGAAATATTTAGGCAATTAAATGAAAAGTGTGGGCAGGTTCATTAGGTTCTAAAATCCTGCCTTTGGCTTTAATTCCTTGGCCAAGAACAAGCATGTAAAGTTGACCTGTAGCTAGTGACCAATTGGTTTACTTTTCTTGAGTGATCTACAGTTTTGTATACATTTTAATTTAATTTCTCTATCCTATGATTCACTCAAGAACCTTACATTAATGATCTAAATTTAGATGTATTTTATCTCTAAAGGGATGTGTTTTTGTATCTTCCCCCCCACCCCTCACCCCCAAAAAACATTCTGGAACAGTATTCTTCACCTTAAGGGCTTCAGGGAGTTTGATTTCTGAAGTTCAATGCCAACAAAGAAGCTGTGAAGCTGATTTTTCTACTGATTGTTCCAAAATCAATGGTTTCCTAGTTTTAGACCACACAGAATTCACCTCTTTTCCCTGCATTCTGTATTTCCTTATCCCATTTGAACTTTTTAAATTTAGGATTTAAACCTTCCTTTAATTGTCAATAGTGGACCAGGAAATCAACTGGAAACCGATGTAGATGATTCAAACCAAGTACCATGTTTTCTGAACTGTCTAGAACAGGGGTGTCACACTCACGTCATCACAGCGTTGTCATATGATATATCAGGACTTTTGCTCCCTTTGCTAAACCAAGGGTGGGCGTGGCCAGCGTGTGATGCTTCCAGTCTGTGGGCCATGAGTTTGACAGCCTGTTCTGACCAAGACTTATTGAGACACTAACAAACACACGTTAGTCCCAAAACTTTTTCCTTTATTTCAATGGCTGTGAATTTTAGTCATTCACAGCTCATAATGAGTCTCACACAGTTTGTAAATAGTCCCATGGAAGTCTGCCAAAGTCCTTCATGATAAGTCTGATAAGCATGTACTTTATCTTCCTTGAAATGCTGCCAATGACTAAATTTCCAATTAGTCATTCAAAGCCAAATGGAGCACAAATTCAATACAGAGCTTCAGTTTCAAACCGACCAGTATGAACAACGTTGCTTCCTGCAAAAGTTCCTGTCCCTTTGCTCCTCCTTTATGTCTTATGGGAGGGGTCAATCAACTCCAAGCCTTACTCCCAAGTTGCCCCTTTTGTCTTAACTGTTCTTGCCTTCGGGCAGCTCTGCGCACACACACACGGGGAACAGGCTCCTCTTGTTCCTCTGCCTCGATGCTGTCAGATTCTGGAGGCTCCAGAGTCGGCACATAACTCCCAGATGGCCCTGGCCCCATCTTTGTATCAAACATAGAACCCTCGTCCGAGTCCTCCCCAGACTCCAGGACTGGCCCATGTTCCTCCCCACTGTCCAACACTGCTTCCATCTCCGCAGGCTGCCAGCAGACCACAACATAGTCCTGGTCTAGAACATCAGCATCTGACAACCACATTCTGGGTCAGTTCAAATTTTCAAACATATTTCAAAGTCATCTTCTCAAAGAGTCTTTTAATAGATCTGAACTGGATGTCTGTGAAACATGCAAGTAACACTAGATACTTTTGAATAGGATAGAATCAGATATGTCACGACTAATGTGCACAGGTTGATTTCTTGTCATGGTCAAATTTTAAAATGGTATTTTTAAAAAATTGTCATTATTGTATTGTTTATGTTGTTTTAAAAGTCATCTTTGCTTGATGGTCTGCCCTTTCAGGAATGCAGATTTCAGCTTTTTCATTCCACCAGTATGCCTTTTCAGTGACTTTGGAATAAGGCAATCAGCAAACAAGAAAATCTCCTTTGCATTAGAGAATTTTCAGAAACACTGAGGCATCTTATCACTGGCACATGAGATTGGTACATTGTAACCAACTATGGGAAATTCCCAAGCTAAGATTTTGGCCAAACTCCAAGGAACACAAAGAAAAATGCTCTACAGTTTTTCCAACCATAAGCATGCTCAGAAGGAAAATGTGAGAGTTATTTATTTAAATATCCCATGTCAATAAAAACTGAACTGTAACTACAGTTTTATTTTGATCTACTTATGAAGCAATGGTGGGATTCAACATTTTTTACTACCAGATCTGTGGGCATAGCCTGGTGGGTGTGGCTTGGTGGGAGAGGAAGGATACTGCAAAATCCCCATTCCCTCTCCACTCCTGGAGGGTTACTGAAAAATCCCATTCCCTCCACATCCCACTAACCTGCTTTCCAGCTCCGTTATCCTGTGAAGGGCAACCAAAGAAGATCCAGCTGATCAACTGGGACTCGGAAGGCAGAGAATAGATGGGGGTGGGGCCAGTTAGAGGTGGTATTTGCTGGTTCTCCAAACTACTCAAAATTTCTGCTACTGGTTCTCCAGAACTGGTCAGAACCTGCTGGATACCACCTCTGCTATGACGGCAAGTGAATGAATTACAATATGTAGTATTTTTTCAATAAAAGCAGAGGTTTCAAAATTTCCTATTAACTAGGGCATGAATCTAAAATACACAGCTTGGTACATCTTTAATTTTCTTGTTTCTCCTTCATGTTCTTTGAAAGGTGGATTTATTCATATCTTTAAGTCTCCCCTTGTTCTACAAAAGCACTCCTTAAAGCTTCATTGACGTTTGCATGCATTGCTGTTCAACACAAAAGACTTGTTTGTCAATTATTCATAGCAATAGCTTTCATCTGCCTGGGTTGTTTCCCCCACAAGAAATAAAATTTAAAAAAAATACGAGGTCAACCCCATCACCAGTGTGATGTTTAATTTAAAATAAAAGTCTCACACTGGAAAAAAGAGAACCTTGTATGTTTGTAAAAGAAACAGTATCATTTATTAAGATCTCTTCCTGCAGAGAGTTATTGGGTTGCTTCCATTTCACTCAAATAGAATAATGAACAGTACAGCCTGCCAGATTAGAAAATGGTGAAATTGTCCTCAGATCAGTTAATCTGAAATATAATACTATGCACTACATCTGAAAATGAAGTCAAGAACAATAGTGAACTAAAGTCCCAGGCCAGAGCACTGGCTTCCAGAGAAAATGGTACTCTGTCTTCCTGATTTTCAATGCTCTTTCATCTTGTTTTGTCCTTGCAAAATTAGCTGGTGGGTTTGGAAGGAAGAATAGAGGGAGAACATTGAGAAAGCAGAATGTAGAAAGCTGATCAGCAAATTATTCCTCTTATCCCACCTCACTTCCCTGACCAGAATCCTGTTTGACAAAGAAATTTTTTTTAATCTCACTTTTATTATTTTTTACAAATAACTCAAGGCAGTGAACATATGCAAAAACACCTTCCTGTTCCTATTTTCCGTACAATAACAAAACCTATGAGAGAAAGTAACTAGCCCAAACTCACTCAGTAGGTGTTGATGGCTAAAGTAGAACTTGAATTCACCATCTCCCACTTTCCATCTGGTGTTTTACAAGACCAGACTGGCTCCTTATGACCTTGATTTTTCACTTTGAAGTGACCTGTAAAAACAGAGATGAGGCTTAAGATATTTATTTATTTATTTTTATTTTGTCTTTTTGATTTGATTTGTCAATCGCTTATAAGATAATAGAGATAAGAGTAAACATAAGCATAAATACAGGAAATGAATAATTGGGGACAATAGGTATGAATAATTGGGGACAATAAGACAGGGATGGTAGGCACGATTGTGCACTTATGCACTCCCTTTGCAGACCTCTTAGGAATGGGATGAGGTCAATAGTGGTTAGTTTAAGGGAAAAGGAGTGTGGGTTTGGGGATGTAACAACAGAATCAGGTAGTGTGTTCCAGGCATTAACCACTCTGTTGCTGAAATCGTACTTTCTGCAATCAAGTTTGCAGTGGTTTACATTAAGTTTATATTTGTTGTGTACTCTTGTGTTGTTGTGGTTGAAGCAGAAAAAGTGTTTGACTGTAAGTACATTATGGCACATAATTTTGTATACTATAAATATATATATACTATATGCTTCCATGTTCTCTTGAATTTTTGGGATCTTGTTTTAAAAGAGAACACAGGTCTCTGCATCGAGGAATAACAAATCTCAGGACAGACACACAATGTCTTTCCATGATTAATCAACAGTAATCAAGGAAAGAGAAGAAATAAACATACCCACATCTATAATTTCTGTTCAGGCCAGTAGAAAGAATAATGATAACATGGTGAACAACAATTTATTGTAGGGTCCTTGGTGCTCTCTAAGTTTTCTTGCATGTGTTTTTTACCCAACTAGGTAATATCATCAGCACAGATAATGTTACCTAGCTGATTAATGAAATATCTGCAGGAAACATCTGCAATCAAGGTTAGAAAACACCAAGTACCCCACAGTTCAATCCTGAGTCACAAATAATTCTCTTCTGTAATACACTATTAATGCACTATTAATTTATTGTCTGAATATAACTGATGCGATATGATTAAAATTGTCAATCTGAATAACTAAACCAATTGAAGTTTGATTTGATCAGTGTGACAGAACCCCAAATTAATTAGTAAATACCTATATGAAAATGCTGAGCTGATTTCAGGCAATTTGAATTTAATACACTGAATTATAATCAAAATCACCCAACAACACTTCAAATCAAAACTTCACATAGCTTTACTATTGCCCACCTCAAATAAAGCTTCCTTTTAGCAATGAAATCTGAATTTCTTTTCTCTTTGGGAGTCAGTTTTAAAACAGAAACAACATGAAATTCAGTGTAGTGTAGGATTTAAACTGTTGGATTATAAGTGGGTAAATTAAATTCAATTTTCCATTTGGATTGTATAAGTTAAAGGTTGATTTCATGGTATCATTTTCACTTAGGTCAATGTACCCCACCAAATTATTGTTGGGAAAATTGATGACAGAACATCACATAGACCCTTGAGTTCCCAGAGGAAATATGGAATATTTATGTTGTTGTTGTTTTGCCAATGATCTCTGAATTGCAGTTGTCCATATGATGAATCACATGCTGCATTTTCATGACTTCTCAATATGTACTTATACTAATAGTTAATATATAAATATATAAAATAATATAAATTAGAACATTGTTTTTGGAAAGTTACAAATAGTCTAAGATACAGATGGATTTGAAATAAGATTTTGAAATTCATTATTTAAAAAAACTTCCTGTGGGAAAATACTGTTGGTTGAATTCTTTTAAAAAAATTGATAAGATAGAACTTTGAAGGTTGGACGCTAGAGTGAAGAAACTAAAGAAGAAACTAAAAGACTATAATTAAACAAGAACACTTTGACTTACTTTGACTTACTAATACAAAAAGAAGCAAAATATTTATCAATGGATGTATTGGAAGATATTTGTGAACAATGAATCTAGAAGTTAATTTTAAGAGTGCCTGCCTCTGTATATAAAGGTAAAGGTTCCCCTCGCACATACGTGTTAGTCATTTCTGACTCTAGGGGGCAGTGCTCATCTCCATTACAAAGCCAAAGAGCCAGCAGTGTCCAAGGATGTCTCCGTGGTCATGTGGCCGGCATGACTAAACACTTGAAGGTGCATGCTTTCATGCTTTCGAACTGCTAGATTGGCAGAAGCTGGGACAAGTAACAGGAGCTCACTCCATTACATGGCACTAGGGCTTCGAACCGCTGAACTGCTGACCTTTCTGACCAACAAGCTCAGCATCTTAGCCACTGAGCCACCATGTCCCTCGATATATAGACTGTGTTTAAAATATGTTATGGAAGAGCAACAAGTTTTACCAGACAAGACTGAGACTGATTTGAAAGTGAATGTTAAAACGATAGACTACAGGAATGATATGGAAAAAGATGCAATACTGGACACACAAATAATAATTAAAAGAGATTTACAAATAACAAATCAGAGGCATGTTCTACGTAATTTTCCTCTATTGGATTTACAAAACATGTTTTTGTTATAGCTTTGAAAACATTTGCAAGAAGGACCAAAACAAAAAACCAAAAACCAACAACCAACAGCATGAAGTTGTTGGATAATATTTGAAGAGACTAAAGACCAAGATTGTTGAAAATAAAAGGAATAAATATAAATT
The DNA here is from genome assembly GCA_004320025.1 of Laticauda laticaudata. Taxonomy (NCBI): domain Eukaryota; kingdom Metazoa; phylum Chordata; class Lepidosauria; order Squamata; family Elapidae; genus Laticauda; species Laticauda laticaudata. The sequence continues at coordinate 1,525 of BHFT01047803.1, read as the reverse complement.
TGGTTTATTTGATCAAGGTTAAATTAGATACATTATTCACCTGGTAACCCTTAAAGGACTTCTGCTGCCAAGGACTGAATGAACTGGCTTTAAAAGATTAGTTTATAGACAAGAGATAAGATATCAGAAGAAGGGATTATTTGTTATATTTCAAGGAAGGTGATAAGTTACTCAAATAGTTTATACTTGTAGTGAAGGCAGAAGTCATTTTTTATATATTCCTTTCTTTTTTCTTTATTATATTCTTATTTTTTCCCTTTGAATGTCTTTTTTTCTGCACTTTGTCTTTTTTCTTCTTCTTTTATTTTGTACTGATTTTTATCTTTTCAATTGTCACATTTAATAAAATTACTGTTTTTAAAAAAGAAAAGAAATAGACAACTAAATCTCTAAAAAACAAAAAATCTATTTTGTAGCAACAGGCAGTTGCTGCATGTGCAAATGAATAAAATGGACAACATGCCAGATAGATATTTATTTTCCTGCTGTTTCCAGGCCAGGCTGAAGTGTAGCCAATGCAAAAAAGCACGTTTCTCATTTTGTTTAACTATAAAACGGGAGGCGGGGGAGAGGATGAAATTTTTATCCCTGCTTAAAAGCTTTTTTTTCCATTTGGAATCTCTTTGTAAAACTGTTAGGAATGCCACATGTCAGTATAAAAGGGACAGTGTGTCAGTATCATCCCCACAGAGAGAGTAGACTGGTATCACATGGGTTGATTTGTTCCATCTCCCCCCTAACACCACTCCTCCACATACACATCCTAGTTTTATTTCTCTCCCTTTCTCTTTTCTTTAAAGGTTGAAATACACTTGAGGAAGCACGAAGCAAGAAAAATGCACAAATATTATTAAAGTGAAATAGCACCCTCGCCAGGTTTCAATTACAAACTGCATTTTATGCACAGGGAGAAAAATACATTGCAAAATGTTGGCAAGCTGAACTTTTTCTGCACTGAAACCTCTCCTTTTATTTGATATGAATAGGAAGAAGGAAAGGAAACATATCAGTTTGATACATGGGCATGGATCTCTCTGTATTACATTAGGCCCTGGATGCACAACTCCTTCCCAAGATGGATCTTGACAGACTAGAACGCTGGGGCGTATCGAACAAAATGAAATTCAATGTAGAGAAAAATAAAATTCGGCAAGAAAAACCAAAAGTACACATAAAGACTGGGTGAAACCAGGCTCAATAGCGGTAACTGTGAGAGGGATCTTGGAGTATTAGTGGACACCCAGCTAAATAGGAGCCAGCGATGTGAAGTAGCAGCCCAAAAAGCCAATGCAATCCTAAGTTGCATTAACAGAGGGATACAATTGAGATCAAGTGAGGTACTAAGGCCTAAGGCCCAGTCCCACTGCACTTACGGATGCAAAGAGGATGTAAAATGTAAAAAAAAGCTTGCCATCTGTTGGAAAACACTATGCATCCATTGTGTACTAATTGCATACGTGTTTCATATGCTCTATCCGTCGAGCATCCGTCCACTGCAATTTCATCCACACAAGAAGTTTTGAGC
>BHFT01047800.1:0-11270 GCA_004320025.1 Laticauda laticaudata | reverse complement strand
CTGGGGATGGTCTATTGCTTGAATTTGTACACGAGGTTACCCAGTATTCTATCTGTCCCTATCAATACCCCGGGCACCAGACATAGCTTCTAGCAAGCTTTTTCATTTTTACCAATCCGGGACCTTTTTTAGCATTTACTAAGTACACCTAGTTGTCAGTTTGTAGGAATAACCACACCGATCACCCACAGTAAACAACTTTGAATAGAAAGTTCGGTGTCTGGTCCGGAAAGGATTAAAGTTTCAGTTTTTGATTTCCGGCCAGCCCTTTACCTACCCATTAAGAACACGGCAGTCAAAAGCAGTCTTTTTGGCGGTGGGGCCTCTGGCCGACATCATAAGCTGATATGAGCTAGATCGGGGCAAGTCTCTATTTGTAATGCTGTCATCGCTGGTCGCCGGGTCTTCTTCAGTCGCTGGCCGATCTAAGGGTGCTCTTGCTTAAAGCGTCCGCATGTGAAATCTGTTCCCCAGCGTTGGTGTGTCAGAGTTCATGAGAGTTGGGCTGCTAGAACTCTGACCATCTAAGCTCTTCTTGGGGAGAGGATATTGGGTGTAGGTTTGTTTCCACAAAATTCCTATTAGTGGTTTTGTGTCTGTTATAAATTTGAAAAGTCCGCCGTAAGTACTGGTGAACCGTTTCAACTCCTGCGACAATTGCTAGTGCCTCTCTTCAATGGCTGTCATTCGCTCGGTTTTGGATAGAGTCTTGAAAATTATCGACGGGCGCTTTCTCGCCATTCGGGTTGTGGTGGTAGGATGGCACCTACTCCGAGATGGGGAGGCGCACAGGTCACTTTTAAGTGGCGCCATGATACTGTTTGCTTTGAATGAGAACGTTGATGATGTTAGCAAGCTTTTTAAATTTTTTGGAAGGCTTTGCTTTTCTCGAACCCAAGTCCACAATTGCTTTCCTTGTCTAAAAGACGGTGCATGGTTCTGCGATATAGTGGCCTTATTTGGCAGAATACGTTATAGAAGTTAATTAGGTCCCTAAAAAGGCTTGTAGGTTCGGTCTTGTTTTTTGTTCTGTACATCATTTAATGCTGTTAATCTTTTGTTGTCTGTAGGGTGTATACCTCTCCGCTCTATTAAATACCCAGGAATTCCGACGCTATTCTTAATTAGGCAACACTTTTCTCTTTTCAACCTTTGAGGCCAGATTCCTGAACTTCGTTAAGTTACTGCTTTGAGTCTTCTTACTTCATCATTCTGCGACTATCATACCTACAACACGCGAGCTACTGTCGCTCCCACGCATATGCTACGACTCCGGGATATGCCACCATTTAGGCAGGCTTCCATCTCTTCTGTAAAACGCCTGGGGCCACGCTCACTCTGAGAGTGTGAGGTCCGTTCACTGTCGCTAGAGTGCGAGCGCGCGTGAGACATGTGTGACTCAATCCAGTCTGGCTTCAGCAGTTTTCTGGTGTGTCCCAACTTCGGGAGCTGTGTGATACAAGCTTGTGCTGGTCAAGTTTTAGCAAAAACTTTCCTTTCCAGGAGTGAAGCAAATGCTGGAACTACAGCACCGGGTAGCGCTTGGTTGTAATGCGTGGTTCAGGTTTAGCCCCCCGCCCCCCCATTATAGTCACAACAGATTCTAACGGATCCCGTCGGTTTGACAGGTGTGACTTTAGGTGTTTCCCACTATGGCATGGTTCCACAGGTTCTAACACCCCTTGGCTATTAATTTGTCCAGCTGTCCTCTTATTTTTGCCTTTAGATGCAAAAGAACTCCCTGGCTTTTATCTCTTCTCACAGCGTATTTGGGAAGTGCTACTTATGACTGAAAAGAAAATGTGTGATATCCCTCCCTAACTCACTTGCCACAGTGAGCCCGTCCAAAAACGTCTGGAATTCTCGGATGAGATCGGCTTCCCAGCCGGTTGTAGTCACTTGATCGATCCCCGGTCATCCCGAACTCTTCTCTCTACGCAGACACCATTCGTGGACCAGAGGCCTCTTCCTCATGCTTGCCGTGCTACACGGGCGACTCATGAGTCAGCGTACACCTTGACGTTGTGTTTGTAGGCGACTGGGAAATGCTCCCATGCCGACTACAGCGGATTTGTTCCCTGGTAGTCCTTGAGAGTAGGTGCTGCTTCTGTAATTTTTGGTTCTTTATATCTGGACTAGCTGTTTTTATTGTGTCCCCACCGGATACCATTGGAGATAGGACCCCTAGTCCACTTTCCCATCTTGCAGGGCTTGTGGGCCTTCATTTTTTAACACGCTATCTCTCTTCCCACTTTCCGTCTCAGAGCGTGCTTCCTGATAGTGAAATGTCTGTGTTATTGTCTCGCTTGTCTGTTGCCCTTTCTCTTTAGATCGTTTTGGCTCAGCTTGTATTGCCGTACTCTCCTGCGCAGTTACCTCATTGGGCCGGTAGCTTTGTCTTGTTTCTGCAGGACTTTCTCGATGTGCCCTCGTTTCTTTGCAGACCCTGCAGATGGCATCGAGAAATCTGGCATTCGCTCGGGGATGGTTTCCTCCGCAGCCAGTCTTCCCGCCAATTTCTTCTTTCGCGCTCTTTTTTGCTTAGCGTATAGGCAGTCGACCTCGTCATCTTCTTCGCAGAGTCAGGTGTTTCGCCATACTCTTCATTGGTGCACATGTGGGCTGTAGGTTGTTTTTGTCTTTTAGTCGGGTTCGTTCGATCACTGTGTGTGTTCATTTCTTCATAAGTGACAGCCGATTTTTTCGCCGGCTCAGCTGCTGTGGACTTCGCGATATGCTTTCGCTTCGGTGATGTTGGCTTGGTATGAGAATTTACTCTGTGTTGTCCCCGAGTCTCTTAAGCCCAACACCACTCGATCCCTCATCTGCCTCGTTTCGCAAGATTTGAGAATCACACTCACCCCCTATTTGTCGAAGGTGCCCAGCAACAAGAATCGGCGACGGCTCTCCCTCTTTCTGGTCTCTCCTGTAAAATAGTGTCGCTTTATTAAATTTGACACCATCGGAGCACTAGTGTGCCTTTGAGAATTCGGTTTGCAGTTCTGGCCACGTTAGCCTGTTTGACATGTCTCGGCGGCTTCCGCCAGGGCCTTGCCATCTTGAAAAAACCGTTGGCCCACAGTCTCGCTGTTAGGAACACAGCCCTTTTACGTTGCTCGAAATTAACCTTCCATTTCATGCTTTCCAACATACATTTGGAAGTGGTCTGCATTAGCGAATCCCAATCCTCTTCGTGACATTGAAAAGGTGCGGGCGGTCATTTTTCCAGCCATCTTTGGTTGTCATCTGGACTTCTTATACCGTGTGCAGGTTCGGCGTTATTGCCAGGAGCAACCTCCCACCCTCGTCGACCTCGGTGTTTTGTTCAGGAAAACCACACGGAAGCGTTAGACCGGGTTCCAACAACCAAAGGCTTTATTCTCAACTAGTCAGTTAAACCAGGAACACTTGCTGAAGCCGAGGCCAGCCTTTGTTCAGTAGCAGGCGATGCCTGCCTGCTTGTAGCCAATGGCAGTGCTTAAATTTGCCGCCTTTCGAGCAGCTCTTGGATTGTTCCTAACGTAACCCAATCCAATGCTTTAGTTTAGTTGACCAATCAGTTTGGAAGTCACCCAATTTACACTATAGAACAGAAACATGTTGGAAAAAACTGGTAAGATTCATACATACCTAAAGCTACATGAGATATTGTGATAACAGTGTTTATATTCATATTCAAAATACGACTTTTATCAATGAGGAAATCCATGTCCCTTTGTGAACTAAACCTAATCTCCTTTTTTTGGAGAAATCTTTATAATTTTAAGATATTGCACAGTAAATCATTCTTATCTTGCCTGTCCTCTTAAGGGGAAAGCTGATAGGCAATACCAAGGATAAGTATGTTGAATTATATTTTCAAATTCTAGCATTTTTACATAAACTATAGAATAATGGCTGCAGATTTTCTTTGGGCAATCCAGACATTATAGAAATTTACCTTGCCTAAATTTATTTCTCTATTTTTCTCATTTTTGAACTACCCAAGTCCCTCAGATTTCACAGTGCCTTGAAATATTGAAATAAACGACTGGTCCTAACTTAGTCCAACCCTGTCTGCGTCACCAACTGATGCTACACTAGTTTGAGATTTCTATCTGAATATCTGTTCGTGACAAAAGTTATACTCATTTGGAATATCATTCAACAGGGAATATTTCAATTTGTATTTAATTGGAATCCATCTGAAAATACGATAAGAATAATCCTGGAACTATTATTATTGTGCAATGAGCTTCTTTAAAGACAATCATTCAGGTGATACCTGACAGCCATATATAATAATAAAACTTTTTTTTTACAGAAATCTAAGATTAGAGTCAAAAGAATAAATGGCCTCAGGGGTTTCCAATGATCTAATGATGAGGAATTTCTTGACAGGAATTCAGAATGATGTTCCAAAATTCCTGTTCTTTTGCATATTTTTTGAATATTTCCACCAAAGTTAAATGTATAAAGCAAACTGAGCATTTATCTTCCAACAAACTTGACTAGAGGTTGAATGTTTGAACTGAGGTTTTGCAAAAGGAACGTATCACTTACTGAGAACAGTTTATTGTACTTCCTTTATGTTATCATTAATTGACAAATGTGGAGCATTTAGGATTCCGAAATTTTAAATGAAATTAAACTGCAGGATGCATGCATTATTAAATTTAGTATGCTAATACTTGCCATTGCCTCAAAATTCAGCAAACAAAAACATTCCCCAAAGATGAATGCCATTTCTGAATTTCCATGCAAGTTTGTTTTAGGCTTCGTGCTCCAACATCTAACGAAACTTGGCTGATCTCAAAAACTAAACAGAGTTGAGTCTCATTAATACTTCAATGGAAACCCCAAACTATAACTTATATAATTGTGCCCCAAATCAGAGTTACTTTTTTCATAAGCTCATAAGAAGCGATATGAAAACTATCCAACCAAATTATATTTGATTGTGTGTTGAAGAAGTGAACTGGCCATTTGCAGTATCTGCCTGCTTGCCTACCATAATTTTATATACCACAGTATCACGCTGGCATCTTGCACGGTTCTACTGCACATTTTTATCAGTTACACTGTCTCTTTGAAAATGGATAGAATCCCCATATAATAATACTAGCTCAATACCCGTGCTTCACTACAAAACTATGTGGTCGGGCTTAGTTTTTGGGGAGGAAAATAAGGGGGAAAAATTCTGCCTCTGCCTACCAGCATTCATCGGTATTCATCTGGCAAATGTCCTGTCAGTGTGTGAGAGAGTGAGTTGAGGTCTGTTTGGAAACTGAAAGAGTATTTGCTGCGTGAGCAAGGAGACAGCAAGGAGCCTGGGCGTGGCTTAGCTCAACTGTTCTGTACTAAAGCTGCTTGTTGCTGTGAAACTGAAACTCCTCTCCTCTATCTGTGTTTTGCATTTGGAACAGATTTCTTTTCAGGTGGGGAGGGGAAATAGAACACCTTAACATCAGAGCATATTGATAATAATATAAGAAATACTAATGTTCTGAAGACCATTTCGAAAAATCCTTTCTTAGTGAGCACCTAGAAGCCAAGAGGAACATAGGTGCCAAATTTCAAGTTTGTAGGCTTTACAGTTTTGGAGATTTTGTGATGATGCGTGAGTAGTATTTCGCTTTTATATATACTTAGATAGATAGATAGATAGATAGATAGATAGATAGATAGATAGATAGATAGATTGATTGATTTCCATGTCAGAAGCACCAAAGTGTTTCCATAGAGAAAGGATTTGCTGGTGTCATCACTATTTCCTCCATCACTTCATTGTGCCCCATGAAGTTGTACACCAAAGTTGTAACCATTTAGCTACTCATGGTCATCTGCTCTCAAATTGCTGGGTTGGCAGGAGATGGAGTGTCTGACAGGAATTCACTCTGCCAGGTGGCAGCAGTGGCTCTTGAATGAAAACCTACCAATTGTCAGCCCAGTGTTCTAACCTTGTGACCCACTGTTCTTCAGAACCCCCATAATCACAACTATTGATTTAAAGATACATGTTCTGAAACACAGAACTGGCAAAACCACTCCTTTAGTTGTCACAAACTAAGCAGACAACATAGACAACTTAGTTTGCTGGCTCACACAATGGCAGTAACATACTCGCCAGTTGGTTGAAGGTCACTTCCATGCCTGAGGAAGAAATTATTTTGCAGCTTGTTTGCTTTTAGAAGAATAACTTGCTTTGAATTATTTGGGGATGTATGCAAAACAGTTAATGTAATCACTCTCAACCAAAAAGAATGCATGACTTGGATTCCATGCCCAGTATGTAACTTGAAGTTTCCAATAAACTTCAGGCCCTGATCAGATCAGCCAGCAATAACAGGAAGCAATCCATTATTTTGATAACTGATCCACTGTGATGACCCCTAGAAAGAAAAGCTTCCTCCAACTCCAATTCTTATGGCTGCACAGCACTGATCCATATTAAAAAAAAAGTGTTCATGTAAAATTAAGGTGATTTAGAGTCAGATAGCTTCGAGGAAGCAAAACAAGGGAGTTTTGTAAGCAATCACAATAGTTCCCTATCGACTGCCAACTTTTGAAGAAGCAATCTATGGAAGTCAAACCTGTGACAAACATAACACTTATTGCTGACATGTTGCACTCAATCTTTATGCATCACAAGCTTTGGAAATAGAAAAACCTTTACCAGACAGATGAAACCCACTGTTATTTTAAAGGATAATGATACATTTAATCACAATTTACAATTTGAATTAATGTATTGTATTAATTACCTATTTGTTCAAAGCCAGAGCAGGAAAAGTTATATGAGTTGGGGGCCATATTACCGTATGGGAGGCTTTTTTACTGCTTACAGAAGATGGAGCCAAAGCCAAGATAAGGCTGAAACCATACAGTAGCAGCTAATAGCCACCACATGTGGCCTGTAAATTGGTCACCTGTGGTTTAAAGCCTGCAGGAACATATGAAATGGTTTAAAGCCTGACAAATTGCTGTCCAGTTTCTTCTTGAAAACCTCCAGTGATGGAGCATCCACAAGTTCTGGAGGCAAAGCATTCCACTGATTAATTCTTTTCATTGTCATGAAATTGCTTTTTACTTCTAAGTTGGATCTTTCTTTAATGAATTTCACCTATTATTTATTGTCCAGTCCTATGGTGCTTTAGAGAATAGGTCTACCCCTCCTCTTCTGTGACAGCCCCTCAAGTACTGGAAGACTGCTATTATATCACCCTTAGTCCTTAAGCAGATCACCCCTAGTACTTGAACAAGGAGTTGGACTAGAAGATTTCCAAGGTCCCTTCCAGCCTTATTATTCTATGTTCTATCTTCTATATATACCTGCACATTTTAAACCAAGGGTCTTCAAACTTGGCAAGTGTAAGACTTGTGGACTTCAACTCCCAGAATTCCTGAGCTAATATGACTGGAGGAGGAATTCTGGGAGTTGAAATCTACAAGTTTTAAAGCTGTCAAGTTTGAAGAGCCCTGCTTTAAACCATATATGCAAAATGAATTTTATATATTATGACAACGGTGTGATGAACACTACTACTGATATTCAACAAAAAGGCCACCTGCGGGCTTAGTCAGGAGATTCAGTTGATTGACGCGGCCCACAATTTGACATAAAATGGGTGGCAATATAAATATTATAAACAAACAAACCAAACAAATTTAGAAATGGTCTATTCAGATCCAAGCCAACCAACAAATAATCCTATTTGATGTATCGGAATTCTAGTGCAAAACTGTAACGGGCAAAACTTTGATCAGTTTTAGTCTTCACAGAAGCAACAAACCCAGCATATCTTCCAGAAGAACACAATGAAATTTACAGGAATACTAGACGAGAGCTTTATGAGGAGGCTTTTCTGAAGAGACAAAGCCTTCTAAAATCCACAGAAATTGTTCAGTTTTAGTGCCTGCAGCTTTGTTTATCTAATGTGATGACATCTGTAGTAATACATTCCAGCGTATCTATGTCAAATTCTAGGCAGATAGGAAAGGAAATGTTGTTCAAAGGGAACACGTATTTACAGTATAAGAATAATGATGCCCCTTCCTGAATGTGGTGAAACAGAATTTCACAGGGCAAAGTTAAAGTACATGGATTAATTTGATAATCTTTTTCACAACATCCATTTAAATGGCTTAAACCAATTCAAAACTTGGAGAAAAAATACATAGAAAATTATTGATCACAAACTGTTAAGCAGTGTTAGCTAGTGCAACTTAGAAACGATTGTGAGTCACTCAGAACGAGGCACTGATGACATTAAGACATTGACCTTTGCAGAATTAGTAAATAATCACTTCATACCAACTGCCCAAATCTTTTCAGCCCTCAAGATCCTGGATCCGGATGTCTTAATTGCTGGGATCACTTTAATTTGAAAACAGACCTATCAGTCATAGAAACCCAATATCCTCCCTTCCCTTTAAGCAATGGTAGCTTTTTGTTAGAGAGAGAGAGAAGGACGAGAGAAGACGAGAGGCTGCTAGAGGGGAGGAGAGGACGTGAGGGACGGCGAGGAGGGAAGAGAAAGAGAGAAGGAGAGAAAAGACGAAGAGAGGAGAAAGAAGAGGGGAGGGAGAGAGGTCTGCATCATTTCTTGTAATGGAAACAAAACATGTTTCAACATAGCTGTTCTTAGTGTTCAAAGACTGAAACATTTTTTTTTTGTTCCGAGTTTTGTTTTGGCTTGAAATGATGTCCGACTTGTATTCAAAACAAAATTCACCTACTTTCAGTGGCACTTTAGGAATGTTGTGATAGTACTAATTGGGTGTTTATATTGTGGCTTTTGATTGGGCTAATTTATAACAACTTACCTAATACAGTAGTAGATGGGATCATGATGCCCCTACTTTTTTTATTAGCCTGGAGAGAGTAAAAAAGTGGAATGCTGAGGCAAAATACTAATTAGTTAAACTCATGGTTTAAAAATGAAGAGAGCCATTGCTCTGCTACTAGAGACAGGTCTGGATTGCTACAACTAATCAAACAGCTACTAATTCTTCTGAGTTGCAAATATAAAGACTACTATTCGTTCTACATTAGGACCATTTGGATTGCTCTGCTGAGTTTTAGTGTGCATGTAGACTTTTTTTTAAACCACCTTGATGCAAAAACTTTTCTGGTGTACAAAATTTGAATCCGAGTATACTTTTGTTGCTATTATAGTCATGTTAATGATATTATTTGTGAAATTTAGAGCTCGAGAGAAGTCCAGCAAAAAACTTAGCAGATGAGATGCGAGTATATACTAACTGCTACCAGCAATTTGAGCAATAGAAATATCAGGTAAAGGGATTACTTTTATTATTGTTTTACTTAATCCCCATAGAGGATTACTTACTCTTATGGCCTGGAGTGAAAGAAAAAAAAAAGGGAAAAGTCTTGTCCCATGTTCCCCTTATTTTCCAAAATTGGAACATTCAAAAAAAAAATTGAGTTTGTTCAGATGGAAGACTTGAGCAATTTCAAGTTGTATTTTCTTGAAATAGAGCCAGTACAGTATTTTCCAGCAGAATTTTTCAGTAAAATTATTCTGTTTGAAGCTTGAAGTAAAACATGTTTCCTGCTTTGCTTACGCTGCTAATCTTTTGCATACAGTTCTTGCTATTAGGGTGAGATCCTTTGGAATTACCATAAGAACCACTTGCTGCCAATCCTGACTTCAAATATTCTTTGATCTAAATCCAGATCTGTATCAGGCCAAGATTACCATGTGCTAAAATAAGATTAAAATCACACTCATTAGTTACTTGCAGTCTACACCTATGTTAATTACAATCCAATTACCTAATCCAACCAATTTCACAAAGGACCAAACTCTAAATGCCCCACAGTCATTACCACCTAATTTACACTCCCTAGATTCACAAAACAGTAGGAATACAACTGATAAAGATTCATATACAAACAGGTGTGGGGATGACGATTCACTTGGGGGTTTGTTTCATCTACTATTAACCAACCATCTGAGGGCAATAGATAAACTATCCATTGACATAACTAAGGGAAGACCTTATTTATATGTTGCCCCAAGTAATTATTTTCTCCATGAAAAAGAAGAAACAATATTTTATGTATTTCTCAGCGGATTTGACCCACTATGAAGATATAATGCAAATTAGATTTTGACCAGATGCATTCCTGCAGAACCAGCAGTATCTGTACTGTTAGAATAGATTGTATTTAAATTAGACAGAATATAGGTTCAGTTCTTTTTAATTGTTCTGGGATCAACAGTATTCTTTCCTCTGAGGTGCTTGTCTTGAGAAACAGCATAGCTAAGAAATTAAATTTTCAATACAAAATGAGATTAAATATATTTCCACTTACACTCTTAATTTCTAAAAAATTAATGCTAGGGAAGCAATGTGATTGATACTAAGATTATTCAGATCTTTGTTTTAAAAATTGTCCTTCCACATCCAGGATTTAATAGTTTAAAATAGCAGTATACAAATTATGTGGGAATTTTTTTAACATAGAGCTCAGGTATAATTTATATTCTAAGCATGCATGGAGCCAAAAGCTTTGTTCATATCTCAGTTCCCATAGTATATACTGTACTTGCCAGAGCATGTATCAAGATATTTACTTCTAATACATAAGGTCATGAGCAAATCTGCTATATTTTTTCTTCTTCAATTTGACACAAAGCATGCACATTTTCTCACATATATCATAATTCTTTCTGCTAGGTGACTTCATTTTGATGTGTGATGGGTGAAACTAACAGAATTATCTTATATACCTATCACTATCACTTTTATATACTTCCACTTTTTCAGCCCAGGTTGAAAAATTGTATTTTCCTCTGAGTTCCTGCACTAGGCCTTCAAGACATGTTTTATAAACAGCAAGTCATCCAAACATTACTTTGCCAATGAGTGATCCAAAAGTTAATATGTTCAAAACATATTAATCCAGTTGAAGAAATGTTGTTTGTTTTTCAAAAGCAATCATGAAGATTTCCATAAAATGCAAAACACTTACTATTGCGAAGACAATCCAGGCCACTTTTAAAAAATACAATTCTTAGCCATACTCAATCATCTACACAATTGTTCCTCCAAGGTCTGTGTTTCTAGAAGATATAGCCTTTTTACTGTCTTTGAATTCTAAACCCTGCATAAAATACAACCTGAGATTATCTCTCCTGGGATACAGATAACAGATAAACAGAGTTGGAGGGGACCTTGTAGGTTATCTAGTCCAACCCCCCACCCAAGCGGGAGACCCTGCACCATTTCTGACAAATGGCAGTCCAATCTCTTCTTGAAAG
>BHFT01047799.1:0-12606 GCA_004320025.1 Laticauda laticaudata | reverse complement strand
TGACAATTTAAATTGGCAATTCCTAATTCAACAAATTTACAATATGAATCTAGGCACGAAGTTTGAAAACATTATGACTACAATTTATGATTCGCAAAAGGCGAATATTATAATTAATGGAGAGTACATGCGCTCAATAAAAATAGAAAAAGGAGTCAGGTAGGGATGACCATTATCCCCCCTGCTCTTCATATTATCTTTGGAAACATTGCTTACACTAATTAGACAGAACCCAGGAATAAAAAGACTAAAAATTTAAAAAGAAGAATATAAACTCTACTTTTGTATCTCTTAATAGTAAAATTTTCTCTAACCGCCCACCAGTTCCACAGTAATGGTGATTTATAAAGTAGGGGACAAAACCCCTTCTGCCCACCATGAAAGCTGGAATGCCCACTAGTGGGCGGTAGGGACCAGGTTGACTACCACTGCTTTAAACTGATGACACATTCAACTTCACATTCCAGCTCAGCCTCCTCTTCTGCACATTTTTCTTAATATCTGACAAAGATGGCTTGTTCAGAGAACATTTGTGTTTCTCAAGATTCTTAGCTGAATTCTTTCATTTTTGAAATGTCTGTTTCTTCTTTCTCAATGGGAAACTTAAGTTTAGGGGAGTTATATTCTTCTATCTTAACTTCTAACATATTATATCTTCTATATATAGAAAATATCTATATTTTCTTCTTTCTGTGGAAACTTCTAGCAGCTAGTTTAAAATCCTAGGTTCTATATGGGAAAGGCAAATTAACAATTCCCAAACTTGATTTCTATTTAATGATATATACTATAAACTAAACTGCACAGGGGAAAAAAGCACCAGTGTTATATACAGTATTATCATGGATAAATGTTTCTGGTATAACTTTAACAAGAGTATAGGTAGAAGAATGAATTAATAGCTTCTTATAATCAAGTATTTCCTATCCTCTTCTCTGTAAGATTCCAAAATGCCTATTAAAATTCCATCTGGGTTGTCTTCAATTTTAAGAGACTAGGACAAGCAGAGGAAATTTGCTAATAGTAAAAGCAGCTAAATGAATTAGCACTCGGTCTTTGAGGACAAGATTTCAAAGTTAAAAATGCAATTAAGCAATCATGTTTAATAGAACAAGATGTGTAAGAGTTTCAGTAAAAACCTAAAAGTGCTCAACAATTACAGTAGATGACTTTTACTAAAAGATAAAGGACACAAACATAAGAGTTTTGTCTATCCTGGAACATTTTTGTCCATCATGACAAATAAATCATGGCATTACAATAAAAGTTTCTTAATATATAAATAAAGTAGATTGGGAGGTCTTTTCATATCTTTGTGCTGTAGGATGGATCATTAGTTTAAGGAAATAAACAGTGCAAGGAGAGTAAAAATGTCATTTGATTCTAATCCTTCTCATAGCAGCATGAATATATTTGCATTCATGTCAAACTGAACAACTTCTGGAGAGAAAGAAAACTTCTGGCTGTTATGTGTAGAAGGTCTCAGCAAATCTGATGGCTTTTTGATATGTTACAGTTTTAATTGATAAGGCAGTTGTAACCTGTCTCACAGGCAACTTGTATCTTTATAATTGTCTTCTTCCCCCCCTCCCCCACACATCCCAGTTTAAATCTTAGATCAGTTTAGTCATTTGATGCATTGGATGAAGTGAGCTGCTGCAGCTCAGAAAACTTAAATCTCTTGATAAAATTTGTTAGTCAGAAAAGGTGCTATCAGACTCCTGATTATAGATACTCCTCGAATTACAACCACAATTGAGCCCAAAATTTGTTGCTAAGTGAGACAGTTGTTCAATGAGTTTTGCCCCACTTTGCAACCTTTCTTGCCACAGTTGTTCAGTGAATCTTAACAGTTATTCAGTTAGTTATATGATTGTTAACTGAATCCCGTTGACTTTGCTTGTCAGAAGGTCACAAAAGGGACACTGCAACCATCATAAATATGAGTCAGTTTGTAACTGTCTGAATTTGATCATGTAACCATGGGGGCACTGCAAAGTTCATAAGTGAAAAATGCTTCGAAGTGACTTTTTTTCAATGATGTAACTTTGAACGGTCACTAAATGAACTACTGTAAGTCAAGGACTACCTGTATGTGTTTCCTGTTGCAGATATATATTGTCAATTATTTCTGTTATTGCTGTACAAAAGCTCTCGGTCCAACTTCAGGACTGCCAAAATAATGGACTTTTCTCTTTACCATCACATCTAATTTCTGAACAGAATAAAGGCAAGATTCCATGAGGGAGCTAAATTGTGTTCTGGGGGAGAGTAACATTTGATTCTATACTTCATAATGGAAACAGAACAAATGCCTCTTGGAAAGTGATGATTGATTTAAAAAAAAATAGTGACTAACATAATGGTAATAAAAATGAAAAGTTTGTGATATGTAATTGTGACATATTTCAGTGTGAACTTTGTATCACAGTCCTCAAGCCAATCAAATACCATTCCTTTCACTTTTTACTTTGAGCTCTTGTCTTTTACTGCTGATATCTGATATGAATAATTGACTTTCTCAAATAACCTCAGATTCTCTCTTTTTTCTCCTCACTGCGCCTTCTCTAAAGGACTTGATCTAGATGTAAAGGGGTTCTTGGTTAAATAAGTATTTCTGTCTGATATATATGTTTTTAGAAGCAGAAAATATTTCAGAGAAAATGTCTTTTTCTTTCATTTCTTTCAAAAACTTTTTAGAAAATTCAGTACTGCCACACTCCTAAATGATCAGAAGATGTGGCAGGATGGAGGTTTTTTGCTGACTTAAAAGAGAAGTACCTTCTTCCCTCATTGGGGAGGTGGGATCACCCACTAATGCTGCAGAACTGATCATTTGGGGTCAACTCAATCACCTTGCAATATTAAGCTGGAAAGATTCATACAACTTTTGTCTAGAGAACCCTTGATTTGCCTGCTTCATGCATCAAGAATTTTCTGTGATGTCGCTAATCATTTGTTCCCCCTTTTCACTGCTAGCTGGTCTGTTAAGAATTGAGGAGAATGCTAAAAAGGTGGGGAGCTGGTTAAGGCATCTGTAGTCTCTCACACAGCTCCTTGCACTAGGCTGGCATATGGAACTTCGGGGAATAGCTGTCTTTGGATCCTGCTGGCTGCATTACAAGTAAGACTATCCATAACCTTGTAGAAAAGATACAATCAAGTATCCCTGTAGTGTAACTTTTAAGAAAGCAGACAAAGGGAACCAGGATGTGTTCTTCCACACTCACATCGCTGTTGATCTAACTTGAATGTTTTGATTGTGCATGAAAACCTGAGTCATATTCTGATTTTTTTCCCCACCTATTGTAGAAACGATATTTCTTGCATCAGAAGAGGGCAAAGCTAAATGGTTCCTTCCAATGTTGTTATTCCTTAGTAAGAGATACAAGATGTTGTATTTTCCTAAGCAGTGACCTTCCTTGAACTAAGCGATGTAATCCTAGCACATGATGAAAGTATCTGTATGGATAGGTTTTTTAAAAAAACATTCCTATCCTAGTCTTGGTTTCAGCTGGGATTTCTATGCTGTAGTAATTATGAGTTACATATTAAAAGACCATAAACCACAGAGGCGACCATAAAAGTTTGTGGCTCCTCTTGTTAAATTTATGTGAGTTTTCTTTTAAACTTCTAGATGCAATCCAACATATAGGTCCGTGATAGTGAACCTATGGCACGTGTGCCACAGGTGGCACGCAGAGCCATTTGTGCCAGCACCTGAGCCCCAGCCAAACCTATCTGCATGGGGTATGTGCGCACACCTCCCAGCTGATTTTCGGCCCATTTGAGGCCTTTTTCGGCCTCCCAGAGGCACAAGGGAAGCCTCTGCAGCATTTGGAGCCCCAAATATTATATTTCTGGAAATATTGGAAGTGATGCAACGGGTCCATTTTTCAGCCTCCAAAGGCTGCAGAGGTTTCCCTTGAGCCTCTGGGAGGCTGAAAAAGGCCTCAAACGGGCCAAAAATCAACTGGGAGGCATGTGCATGCCCAGTCCAGGTAAAGGGGGATCGCATGCGCAGGAGGCGGGGGCATGCAATTTTCGGCACCAGAGCCCAAAAAAGTTAGACACCACTGGTGTAGGTTTATCAGCTTGTAAAACCTAACATGACATAGGAATGGATTATTTGAAGAGCCATCTGCTTCTCGTTCTCCAACAGTTCTGGGTCTCCTGTTGGAAACAGTATTATTTTGTGGACCCTGGACATGTGCTTACTTAGTAGCCATCTTGCCTTTTGCAGTGACCTTCCGATATATGATAGCCTCTACCCTGCAGACTTTTTAAAGGGCAGTTATGACCTGGCTCTTTCCCTGGCCAGGAGAAGCAGAGGACTAAGTTG
This sequence comes from Laticauda laticaudata, assembly GCA_004320025.1. NCBI lineage: Eukaryota > Metazoa > Chordata > Lepidosauria > Squamata > Elapidae > Laticauda > Laticauda laticaudata. The sequence continues at coordinate 8,264 of BHFT01047799.1, read as the reverse complement.
ATGGGTCATAGTATATTCTTGTTCTAAATGCTATTTGAGTGATTCAGTTAATTTTTCATGGCATGCATTTGTTTTATTTTGTAGTTACTCAGTTGCTTTTTTATCATATTTTACAATACAGTGAAAAAGATAAGTAATACAAACGTTAAAAAGAAAAATTAGAAAGTTATTAGAAATTACAGGTAGTCTTACTTACTTACAATCACAATTGAGCCCAAAATGTATATTGCTAAGTGAGACAGTTGTTAAGTGAATTTTGCTCCATTTTATGACCTTTCTTACCACACTTGTTAAGTGAATCGCTGCAGTTGTTAAGTTAGTAACACAGTTGTTAAGTGAATCTGGCTTCCTCATTGATTTTGCTTGTCAGATGGTCAGAAAAGCTTATCACATGTTCACTGCAACCTTCATAAACCTCAGTCAGTTGCCAAGCATCTGAATTTTGAAACTGCAACAGTCATAAATGTGAAAAATACTCATAAGTCACTTATTTTCAATGCAGTTGTAACTTCAGTAAATAAACTGTTGTTAGTTGAAGGCTACCTGCATAAAAAATGACTTCCCCTACATAACAACAAATATAAACAATTTTAATAATTTGTCATCTTCTCTTTCAAATGTAACAAATGAGCTGTTATTCCCATATCTAAACATATCCTTAATGCTCTGTTGTTCAGTTCTGGTCAACAGAAGACCATTAAGGGTTACCAGAGGTAACAATGTATCTATTTTAACCTTGATCAAACAAACCAACTTTGTGTTCCTTTATTTACTTTTAACAATATTGGGGTTATTCCTTCTCCCTCAAATAAGTTATGAAATCTGATTTTTTTTCTCATTCTTTCCTTTACCCCTTCTCACAAAATTCTTCAGAACTTTAACAGATCACTTTTATAAATCTAATTGCTTGATGATTTCTTGTATACTACCCAGAATCTTGTTATCCAAGCGAGATGAATATGAATATTTCAAATAAATTAAAAATTACTCAGTTGTGAAACATTCTAATATTTTGACAAGAGAAAAGAAATTGGATGTCTGAAAACAATACCTACTTGTTATATATACTGGTATTGTACAATACCTATGTATTTATTATTGCCATATATGAGTGAATGACAAGCTTTCAATGACAAGAATGATAAGTTTTCAAGGCTAATAGAGCATATAGTGCTGCATCTAAAGCACAGTGAAGATCTATAGGTATGAAATACAAAAGAAACAATCTAAAAGGAAAAAGTAATTCTTTTTTGTTGTTGTCTTGTTGCAATATAATAGAAAAATTCATCCCATGATCTTCCAAGATACTAAGAGCATAACTTTTTTTAAATTTAATGAGATGCTACTTATGTTGTCAAGTGGATTTTTAAAGCATTCATTAAAGTTGGGTTTCATAAAGGATAAATTAAAGCGTGATGGTTATACACACAAAAGTTGATTTAACTGTCCAGGTTTGGCAGTAACCAAGTTAGATCAACTGATAAGCCAGCATGTGATATTAAGAATTGCAGAATAACTTGGCTTAATGTACTAAAAAGACTAAAATAATTAAAAACTAAGCCTTTTTCTCTCTTTGTACATATTTAAACATTCCTTTAGTAGCATTGTAATGTTCAATCTCAGCTCAACTCCTCTCACTGAGTTGCTGTGGCGACAACAGAAGGAAAGGACTACTATCTATGCCACCTTGAATTCCTGAAAGAAAAGATAGGATCCAAATCTAATACATAAATACAAGTCCAGTTGTAATACTCGGAACAGTGCTGGAATGGTTCTGGTGTATGAAAGAAATCAACATGAATTCAGAGCAAAGCTTTCAGAACACGACATGCCTCAGTCTGAAAAAGAGCTTTTTCACAAGGCAACTGGACTATGTTTTTTCATTGAGGAAGACATTTTGTTTCTCATCCAAGAAGCTCCTTAAATTCTAATTGGATGTGGGGGGTGGAGGGGTGGTAGTCAAAACTGAAAAAGTGTCTTCCTCAAGGAAAAAAACATCAGTTTGCCTTTTGAAAAAGCATCTATGAGACAAACATGACCTGGATGACTGAAAATCTCCACAGAGAGAGTGAGTGTTAAACATGGACTAAATATATGCCTGACTTTACCTATTTATGAATGCTTTTTAAGGCTCCAAATCAAATGGAACTCTTTCTTCTATTAAAATACATTAGGCACCCCTCATCCATGAGAGCATCGCCATTAGAATTCTCTTTTATCAGCACAGTCACTGATTTTGTTAGCTGAAGACAATAGGGATCCAGAGTAGGAATTCTGTTACATTATTGAGGAAAACAGACCAATGGCTTGACTCAGTAGCTTCCTCCTGTTTCTGCCATTAGACAGCCCACAAACTGAAAAAAGCCATTGTCTCATTAATTGGCTGGAAATTTCAGTTATGTATGCTGGGCAGAACAGTAAAGAATGATCGGGGAGGGTGTTTGTGGTTTTAAAGCAGATCACACATTCTACACTGCTTTTTTTTTTTGTTAATTTCCAGATAAGCAATTTAAGTGGTCTGCATTTGGACACTGCCTAACCCTCCCGTTCCTTCCTTAACAGAATTAGTCATATATTTCTCCTCCCAATCAAGTTATCTCTGGTTTGCTGACCTCAGGCAACGGTAATGTCAGACAAGTGAAGGTTTGTGAAGGTTGTCATTGTATCATCTTCATGTTTGTAAAAAGCACATTGGTCTCACTGAAAGGCATACAGAAATCTGCAGGAGTGTTCAGGAGTGATAGGAAGTATGGCAATGTGTTACTATGTGTGTACTTCCTGCTCATCATGGTCTTCTGTCAAGTTCATAAAGTGATGGAGAAATCTGAGATGTTTGCATTATTGTTCTGAATGGTACAGTTCACTTGACCTAGAAATCCTAAAAACTGCAGAAAAGAAAAGAAAATTATTTTTGCAGGAACTCAAGGCAATGAGCCAATTCAGAGAATCAGTGCAAAAACTTCCTTGATGTAGCTAAATTGTTCATACTGCAATGACTGCAGTTTCTTCACTTGAAGATTATTTATTTGTATATAAGGGATAAAAGTAGTAGCCAGTTGCATTTGTTATCTGAAATTAAGTGAATGGAATAATATTTTCATCTTGTTACTACAGGCATACTGACCTGTATTATCAAATGTTTCAAGTATAATTTGAAAATTTATGAAGCAACTCATTTTATCTACTTTGCCAATGTAATCCATTTTAGTTTAGTTTTTCAGTATTTTTATCACATGAACCAAATCTATAGTATTTTCTTTGCAAATAATATGCCATTTAAACATTTTTAGGGGTTATAAGACAGTCTACTTCAAGTCAGTTTTATCAACTGGACTGATTTGTTGAAGTGCCAAAGCAGCCATTCCTTCCATCCATCTCTATCTACCTAGAGTAGCCCCATGGCGAGATAGGCAGCAAATAAATTTAATAATGATAATCTGATCTCTTCCAGAATTATTACTCCAATCTGGGTTGGGCATTCCAGGACTTTCCAACATCTAATTTTAAATGGAAATAATCTAAGCTAGGTCAGGGTGTATTAGTTTAGACATCCTACAATATCCCTTCTCCTACATGTGGAAGACTTATAAGATCATTGTATTTACCTTCACGTTAATTAAAGTATGTTTGCCTTTCCATTAAGCAATGGCAAAGAGCATGAAAAGACTTCTGACAGGTGCTTAAGTTGGAATCTTCAAAAGTTGCTTTGGCATTTACTGAAGCACTGTATTCATTGAAAGGTAAAATTTTACTGCAGAGAGGAAAAAGGGGATTTAGTGGTAGAAGTGTAGGATTTTCTTAGGAAAATCTGTAGGTTATAGACCATATCTGCAAACATTGACCAAATGCAAAACAGTGTTTCTGAGTATCAACTAAAGCAGTGATAAAGCACTTTGGGAGGAGAAAACAATCATCTTGACTAAATCAGGATGTGTGTGTGTGTGTGTGTGTGTGTGTACACATCACAATTTGGTAAATGTCACTCATGGGTACAATTTCTGATCGCCCAGAAAAATGAAACTGATAATGATCACTGCAGTACACTTGAGAAACAAGGACGCTCCCAATGGAATTAACAGAATAACAGAACTGGAAGGGACTTGGAGATCTTTTAGTCGAACCTCTGATTCAAGGAGAAGACCCTATTTATTTATTTGTTTGTTTGTTTATTTTATATTGCTGCCTATTCGCCCATGGTGACTTGAGGCAGCTTACATTATGTAAAACCATGTTGAAAACAAAAAATAAAAATAAAAAACTATTATAAAAACAAAAAAAAATTGTTCCCATTATACTTTACTAATTGATTCTTTTTGTTAGTTTTTAAAGTACAATGGAACAAAATTTGGAAAAAAACCTATACTTTGTCAGACAAATATTTCATCCAAGATTTTCAATATTCAGTTGTACATTCAGCATATTTTAATGATATGAAAATGCTCAATGTTCTGGATAAGAAACATAATTCCTTTTGAAAGTAGAACTTTATAAAGGGACTTAATACAGGAATTTTCCTGTGATTCAGTAGTTTAATGCAATGTTAGGGCAGTCTTAATACACACATTTTATCCACTCTGATTGAAAGGGCTTGACTTCATAATTCTAGACACACTAGAACAACACAGAGTATATGTATCTTTTAATCTGGGGTGTGTATGTACATATATATATCTATATTTATTTATTTGTGGAGATCTTAGATCACTAAAGCCCATGTCACACTGCACCAAAGCCCCATGTCACACTGCCCACCAACCGGATGCCAAAGAGGATGTAAAATGGACAAAAAATTTGCCATCATTGGAAAACACGATGCATCCGTGTTTATCTCACGCGTCATGATCAAACTACTATCCGTCACAGCATCCGTCTACTGTGATTTCATCCGCCTCAAAAAGTTTTGAGCCTGCCACAAAACTTTAGAGCGGAGAAGTATCCAACGCGTTCCGTGTATATAATCCGCTACGCATATGGGAAACATCCGTTACTAGGGCACGTCATCATCCGTACTGCGCCTGCTATATCTGCTAGGCATCCGCTGCGCTATCCGCGCACTCAAATCCGCATCACAGCGGAAACAGACAGCAGGGAGTAAGCGAAATGGACACCGAACAGACACACAGGCTGGTAGTCAGCACCGGACGTAGAAAGGATGAAAGTGGTATGCAGCTGGATTTAAACACTTTTTAAACGGAAAAAAGTTTGTTATAGGGGATTATCTCGAATATTAGGATTCTGGGAGGATCATCTGTCATCCGCTCTAGGCTTCCGTGAGCATCCGTTGCATCGCGTACGTCCTCCCTTTCCGTTTTTTCCGTTTGCTTATGAATTTTGCCCTTTTAGACGTAAGAATGGATGGAGCCACCCCTGGATTTTTGGCCGTCCGCTGTGTCCTTTTACATACGTTTTGCATCCGTCGGGCGATGTGACCTAGCCTTAAACTAAACAGAACTCTGGCTGGCTCACATATTAAAAACAAAACCACAATACAGTACACTAAACCAAAAAGAAAAATATAAAAGATTATCATCGTGGGGAAACAAACATAAACCACAATTTAATCCTCATAGTTAAATATCCCTGTGGAACCTGGGAAAAGACCAAATTTTCAAAGGCCCACTTTGAGCTGTTTGAACATCTGGAAAGATGCTATTCCAGATAGCTGCACAGAAGGCTTCTGGATAGATGTTTGTTGGGATTCTCAATCATCCAGGTCATGGTTTTCCCAAAGATGACTTTCTTGGTTTTTTTTTTCCTTTGAAAACATTTTGCTTCTCATCCAACAAGCTTCTTCAGTTCTCCTCACATGTTTTTGGGAAAGCATCCTTGGGATGCTTTTGGGTAGAATATGGGACTAAAAGGCTGGAGTGATCTGTTCTGGGACAGGTGCTAGTACCCGAAAGATGGTGAACTATGTCTGGGCAGGATGAAGCCAGAGGAAACTGGTGGAGGTCATAGTGGTCCTGACGTGCAAATCGGTCATCCGACCTGGGTATAGGGGCGAAAGACTAATTGAACCATCTAGTAGCTGGTTCCCTCTGAAGTTTCCCTCAGGATAGCTGGCACTCGCGGGCACAAGGCTGCTGCAGCTTTATCCGGTCAAGCGAATGATTAGAGGTTAATATTGGCCTGTTAAGCCGTGTGGAACTCTTGATTCTCCTACCCAAGGATCTTTCAGGACCTGAATACACTAGGTTGCAATGACTCTTGTCATTTATGGCAAGTTGTCTCCAGAAGATGGAGCTGGGAGACTGCTGTTCAGTGTCATTGTTTTGTCTGCAGTGTCCCATAAGGTTCCATTTATCTATCTTTTGTAGTTTTGTTACTGTCCTGAAGCACTGGAGAGGAACCATTTGAAGCGCTGAATGACTTGTCTTCAACTGGCTGATGTTACAAAACAGTATTGCAGTTTATATTCAATTCCACAAAAGTAGTTGACAGAGTTTGATAATAAGCTCATTTTATTGAGTGGGCAGGAGAAAAGACAGACTTGGGAACATTCCACTGATCATCAGAAAGTTCAGCTTGAAGACCGGATTCTACTTATTTATGAAAAGGGTATATTCCTTCTGAAAGATCATGATCTTAACTTGAGAATGTTTCTTGATTCTATGATGACCTGGATCTTCATTTGATGATAGTGGATTTCTTTGTTTAGTTTAAGGCAGACTGTAAAAACTTCTTTGTTTCACAAGGCTTTTAAGTAATTTTTAAATATATTTCTTCTGAGCTCTGGTTTTTAAAGGACTGGGTTTTTCCTGATCTTAATTTTGCTAAGTATGCTTTTAAGTTTTAAAGATGTAATTTATCCTTGGGCCTTTTCTAGTTCCAAAGGCTACTCAGAAATGCTTTAAATAAACACAGTTGCTTTGCCTGCCTGGAATATATCTCAGTTATGCATGAACTGATCTGTGCTCTTGAAAGTATTTAGTAGAATGACTTTTAACATTAAAGACTTCAGATAGCGTTCAAAGGGCATAAGCAGTTGATATTCCCATTTTAAAAGATTTGACTAGCACATCTGCCCATAAAGCAGTGCAAGATAATTTAATAATGCAGCAGTACATCAGGTCTTTGGATATACACTATAATTGGGTGTACATTCATCACCAGGGACTGCTTCTATTTAAGCAATGGGATTTTCCCGTCTATTCCACTAGCATCATTCCATAAGTGTTCCCAGTTTTCTTTTAGATAATCTCCAATCCCCCAAGAGAGATTTGAGGGTGTTTCAAAAGAAAATAAGGATTTATTTCCCTTGACAAGATTATTCCTGGTCAATGGAAAAAGGATACCTTTGGATGCAGGTTGATAGTATGATGTTTTTACACTGATGCAACAGTAGTTTTAGCTTTCTGGGCAAGATGCCTACTTTCTGTCTCTTTCCTAGTTACACCATGTTTTATCTCTCTTTTAAAAAGGGTGGGGTATGTGGAACATTTGATTTGTAGAAGGTGGCTGCCTCGAGAACTTGAGGAGAAATGAAATGAGTATAAGAAGAAATTGGGAAATCTGGAAAAAAGGAATCCCAACTGTCTTACTCGGGCAGCACACGCTGCTACCTTACTACCTACCTCTGTTTCACTAATGTGCATGGATATCATTTGTATACCACAGATAACTTACCAGTAAAAGAAGGTAATGAATAAAATGTCAATACTGAAAATACAGCCTATCTTCAGGTTAGGTAGAAAATGTATCAATGATTAAGGATACATTTCAAACAAGTGGGTTGTTATTTTTATAGTACTATTATTAAAATTGAGATGTACAACAGTAAAAATCAGATACAAAGCAAAAATAAAAATAAAACATGGAAAGGCTGAAAAAATAGAAAAGAAAGAAAAATTACAATAAAGAAAAAGAAATATATAAAAAATGATTTCTCACTTTATCACAACAACTAATAGTAATACAACTTGTAACTACAACTTATAAGTAACTATGACTTGTAACATATGATCTCTTCTTACTTTTAGCAGAGCTGTCTTTAGTTATTTTTTCCCTGGAAGTCCAAACAAATGGGTTATTTTTTGTTCAAAGTAAATCACAGTCATCTTAAAACTAATACTGAAATTGAAAGAGTTCTGTTGAATTAGAAAATTGCTTTTCTGCTAAAATTTTTTGTTTCAAGTATACTTGCACAAATTAGCAAAGGAATTATCAAAGCTCTTTTGAATCATAGGAGTGTTCTAAAGGTATCTTTTCCTCAAGGAGAAGAGCTGTTGTGGTTCCCATCTTCAAAAAAGGAAAAAAAAAAAACA
>BHFT01047798.1:0-24789 GCA_004320025.1 Laticauda laticaudata | reverse complement strand
GTATGTATTTATGTATGTATGAATTGTATGTATATAGTGTATGCAATGGTACAGCAGATGATTCAGTGATGTAGAAGATCTCCTTTCATCAGGTTCTGCTCCTTTTTAATGGCATGTGCCCTAAAAGTTGACTTTTCTCACCCATTTCAAGAATTGTTGCAGGGGGGGAAATTTTCTATTTACATTTACCAAGAAAGCATGGACGTGTGTTTGTTCATTCTTTTAGATGTACATGGCAGTGCATTAATGCAACTGAAATCAATTTCCTTCAAAGAAAACATCATTGAAGCCCTTATAATGCCACCTTCTCAGCCAACTGTGAAAACTTATGAAGTATTTCAATTTTTACTTCATTGCTACCTTGAAATTTAATGTGGTTTAATCTTATCCTTTAACCTGACTGAGTGAGATATTTTATTTAGCAAGTAGCCATCAGCCTTCATGGGCCTAATATTGTTTAAGAAACATTTGCCAGGAATCAGCACCCCTTAAAATAACCTATTTTGCTTTTAGCTAAACAAAAATTATCTCTTAACTTTGTATGACACAGTAGCATTTCCAGTGTCTCAAATACCGTACATGATTACTCTGGGTGGTATATTGAGATATTTTGTGTATATAACTACGTGTACAGTGCTTACACAATTTGCAACATTGAACGTGCATGGATTGATTGATTGACTGCCCATTAATGCAAATGATCTCTGTATCTTCTAAAGCACTATGAACTCTGATAAAGACCTGGCTCCTCCACACGTAACATTTTTTCAGTTGGAATTGGTTCTGTGCTCCTGCATTGTGACACTAGAATTTTTCTTCAGATGAGTCCATTAACATCCCTGCAATCGACATAGGCTTGATCTTAATTATCTAAATCAGGGGTGTTAAACTCCAGGCCCGCGGGCCGAATGTGTCACGTGCTGGCCACGCCCATGCCCAATTTAGCAAAGGGGGAAAAAGTCCTGATAATCAGATGACACTGCCACGACAACATAAGTGTGACAACCCTGATCTAAATGGTTCCTTTCATCTTCATGATTCTATGATGTCTCAGCTATGGTGCAGGAAGAAATATTGAGAAGGTAGCTTTCAACATTGTTGGTAAAGGTGCAAAATAGATTGATTCTGATTGTTGAGAACTCTCTTGCCTCCTTCACCCCCACCCCAACTTCTTGGCTATTTCCCCACCCTTCTAAAGTCAAAGCTTTACATCAAGCCATGTAGAGTTTATAAAAATGACTAGCCCTCATTTTGATTAATGTGCAGGCATTGTATGGGTGGCATGATTAAAGATGCTGAGCTTGTCAGTTGGACAGCCAGGGTTTGGGACCTGAGCTCCCATTTCTTGTCCCACCTAGCAATTGGAAAGCATGTAAATGTGAGTAGATCAATAGGTACCATTTTAGTGAGGAGGTAACAGGCTTTGCATGTAGCCATGTTAGCCACATGACTATGGAAATTGGCCTTAGATGATGACTCCCTTGACCAAGAAACAGGGAGATGAGCACTATGCCCTAGAGTTGGACATGACTGGACAGGGAAACCTTTACCTTTTTGCAGGCATTGTAGTTTTAAAATTTGCTGGGAAAACAAATGCAGCCAGACAACCCTGAAGGTGGAGCTGACCAGAGGCCAAGTTTTGAACTGCCCCATTATTTGACTGGAAGGCACATGGCCTTCTTCTGGAGAATGGTGAATATTGTGAATGATCAATGTCTAATAAGCTGTTTTCAAAAGGTTTCCAAAGGTTTAGGGAATGAAAATCTCATCTGATTGCTAAAAAAACAACAACAACAGTTCCACCAATGTCTATGGAGATTCTCAGTCATCCAGGTCATGGCTGATCCAAAGGTGCTTTTTCAGGCGGCAACTGGACGTTCTTGTTTTGTCTTTTGAAGATGTTTTGCTTCTCATCCAAGAAGCTTCTTCAGCTCTGGCTGGGTGATGGAGAATGGAAAGATTTATACTCCTTGAAGACAGCTGGTCATTTGCATTCTCAGTTCCACTGACAGAACCAAGGGCTATTCAGTGTTTGGATGCAAAAGGACAAAGGTATTTTGCAGTTTGTAGGATTACACCAGATTAAATTCTTGTAAGGTAGATTTTTTTTAATCTTCTCAGATGAATGTGAGAAGGCAATTTAATTGTCACCCTTATTTTAACAAAACCTAAATTTTCTTTGGGAAGGGAATATATATTGAATTTATATGTAATAAAAATATAAGAGAACTGTTTCTTACTTTGAGTATTCTTCCCTCCAATATTCCTGTGAAGAAAGTTGCATAGGACCACAAAGGATCCTTCTGTGCTAGGACTACAATATAAGTGTGAAGTTATTTATTTTGTCATTTGTACAGTTATTTGAAAATATAGCTGTACATGAAAATTCCATAAAAATCTGCTGGAGTTTGCACAGGCATAGCAGTGGGTTGTCTGAGAGCACTTTTATGCCTGTTCATTTAAATATTTATGAAGTATTTTTTGCACATTTGACCAAAGGGCAATGGGCAAAATACAGACATAAAAATGCAACAGCATATAAACGAAGCTCTAAAATTAAGAAAACAATAGTAAATGAATGCATAAACTATAAAGCACTCTTTCCAGAACTTCAGCAATAAAATATTAATAAACAGCAGCATGACTTTATTATTAAAGCATATGGTTTTGGCCTTTTAAAATTCTGCTACTGAAGGATCTGTTGTGGAAAAAATGCCCACTTAAGTAAAGAAACAAAGTGTTTGGGGACAGATCCAATAAAGCATCTTTTATTTTCATCCACAATTTTATAGTTACTGGGCTTCTCACCAAAAGAATGCAGAAGAACCCTAAATCCAACAAGATTACAGGTTATAAAAGTGAAGGTTTCTCCCCCATCTTTGTTTCTTAGCTGAGGGAGAATGTGGCCAGCATAACTATACATCAAGGTGCACAGAAGATGTTGCCTTCCCACAAAAGTGGTACTTACTTAGCTACTCGTATTTGCATCCTTTCAAATTGCTTAAGTGGATAGAAGTTGAGGCAAGTAATGGGAGCCCATCCCATTGCATGGTGCTCAGGGCTTGAATCCAAGCTTTCCAGATGCATCTTCAACCTCTGAGCCATCACTCCCCACCCCTTTACAGGTTTTATACCTATTGAAATGGCGAGATTTACAAAAACCATGTAAGCAAGTACAACGTGACTTTTAATGCAGGAATGTAGAATCTGATAACATAGGGTGACCTTATTATAGGCTGATCCATTGCCTACATTCTGCTTTTCTAACGAGATTCCAAGCCAATCCTTTCTACTGATACTGAGGGACTGTCTCTTGCCAGTCATATCTACTCAACCCACTAAACTAGAGTGGGAAGGCAACGAATGCTGAGGGTCCCATCCCCTAGGGAGATACATTTGGCAGGACCCAGAAGAAGGGCCTTCTCTGTGGTGGCTCACTCTCTCTGGAACATCCTCCTCCGCCAAAAGCTTAGACTGCCACCCTACACTAACACTCTTTTGGAAGGCCCCAAAGACATGGTTCTGCCAGCAGGCCTGGGGAACCCAGAGCAGGATGGAATCCATTAAATGGCTAGTATGGATGTGTGTTCTCACCAGGGTGGGGTGTTGAGTGGTGGGTTATTATTGTATTTTATTATTTTTCTTTTTATTATTTTATTTTGTTTAATATGATATTTTTATATACTTGTAAGCCACCTTGAGTTGCCATGTGCAAATAGACAGCAATATAAATTTTCTAAATAAACAAATACTAGCATCTTCTAATACAAACATTGTCCCTTCACACCATAAAAAAGACAAAATGTTTTGTGTTATCTGCCTTATCCAGGGTCATGAGGCAGTTTCAGTTTGCCTGCCTGGATTTTTTAATCATTGTGGTTATAAGCAATCCAAAGAAGGCCTCTGTCATTTTTTGTTACACATTTGGGTAAACAAGGATGTGGAAGAGCGATGTAATATGAGCCAAATATAATTTATTATATATGTGCATGGGTTTTAATTCAGGTCTTTATCCAATCAAGAAAATTGGCTTTCATTTATGACAATCACCATCCTGGTGATTTCTGTTAAACCAGAATCCATTCAACAAGATGCATTTAAACTAGGACTTCATTTGTGAAAGTGTATTTTATAAAACCAGAATCTGCAGGAACAGATTTACCTGCTGTTTTGTCCAATCTGTGTCTTCAGATTATTAGGATTATAATTTTAGGACATGTCATTTGACAGTTTGGAGGCACAACATTGGAGAAGACTATTCTTACTCCACAGCGTATTCTATTGTTGTAGTCTCTAGAAGAGATTCTTTTGACCTTTCTAAAAATGCTTAGATATGAGATTTGCACAAAAAGTATTAGTTGCAGCACAAGATATATGCACCCAGTCAACACACTGTTTAAATGAAAGATGGATTTGTTCTAAATATAAAATAAAAAATTTAATACCAAAAAAAAAAGTATTCTGTTGATTAATTTTTTAGCTTTTTAAACATTTTGTCTTTTTTCCCCTGCAGCTCACGGAATGCCCTCTGGACTTCACACTTAAGGAAGAAGGTTGACAAGAAATGAGCCAATTTCTTTGACTCTGAACCAAGACCTATCTGTAGGTTCTCAGAGTGGTGAATGACACCCTCTTGTCAAGCTCGACTCCCAGTGTCTGTTGCACATCAATCCACTTTTCTTGGCCACAGGAAAATCCCAGGATGCGTTTTCCCATTTCCAATCTCATCTAATCTACACGCTGGAAGTCTCTGTTGGTTTCCCATCTAAATTAACATCCACATTTTATCCTGCTTAGCTTCCAGGGAGGAAAAAAACCCCAAGGTTAGCTACATGCTGCCACCTATTGAGCTACTTGCATGCAAGTACCGCTTTTGCAATGGCCAAGGCAAGTGCAAGACAGCACAGATTTGCCAACAGGCACAGAGCCGATGAAGGGGCTGGCTGGAGGATTAGCTGCCAATGGTATTCACTTTATACTTCGTGGCTCACCCTACTACTTTAGTTGAAAGGGCTCAGGGTTCGGAGAAATCTCTTAAACTTCAGAAAGAAGACCTTACAATCGTCCTCAAAGGGTCCATACTTCTGTCCGGGGGCCCTTTTCTGTCAGTCCCTTTGCTCTGCCCTCAACACTGAGTACCCCTTATGGGACCCCCTTTTCCCCATTCCTTCCGTCCTCTCCCTCCCACCCAGGTTTACAATGGATCCCTTCCACAACATAGCTACTTTTCCCCGCTCCAGTTAGGTTCAGTTTTCCTCCTATCGGTCCACACGTTCAATTGTGACTGGGATTACTATTTGCCCCCGCTTTTTTGGGGGGGTGGGGTGGGTGGTTTCCCCCTCCCCCCTCCTTCCCTGGAGTTCGGCAGCGCTTTCCCTTTCCCTAGGTTTATGCCACCATCCGGGGAGGTTTTTCCCGCGCCCTTTCTCTGCCCCTTCCCTCTCCCCCCGAGGCCAGAGCTCCACGTGAGCGCAGTTTCGCCCTGCCCTCTCGCCTCGCTCTCTCATTTACGTCAGACTCAGCGCGGTCTCAAGGCTCCCGCTCTTTCTCCCCCGCTCTTGAGCAACGGAGGGTGAGCAGCAGCGCCAGCCAATTCTCCGCCTCCTCGGCTCCTGCCCGCCAAAAGGCAAAGGGGAGACCGCCGGGCTCGGCAGCCACGCGACGGGAGCAGATTTGCGGCGGTCAAGCGGCCAAAGCGGCGAGACCCATGAGAAGCAGCCGTCAGCTTTGAGATCGAATCCGAGTAAGAAAATGGTTCTGCCGGTTCGGGGCCGTTGGGAGGTGGGAGAATCGCAGCCTTGGGGAGAAGAAAGTGCTCAGCGCGGTGCTCCTGGTAGCAAGTAGAGGCTTTTAAAGGACTGGGCTCTTGCCCATGACCTGCGCTTGGAAGGCGTCGGACACCTCCGCTCGGACCGGAGTTGAGTGGAAGATGGGGCGGGAAAGGTAAACTTGAGGTTCAGCACCACGGACAGCAGCACCAACCAACCCCCCCCCGCAGCTTCTGCAAGCTGGGCTCGGTTGCCGATCCTTCGCTTCATTCGTTTCTTCCTTCTCCTGCTCGGATCAGACTGAGNTCATTCGTTTCTTCCTTCTCGTGCTCGGATCAGACTGAGAATAATTCCCCTTCCTTCATCCATTACCTTCATCTTCCCGCTGGATTTCCCTCTTTCTTCCTCATTCTTTTTCTTTTTGTCCTCGTCGCTATTCGTTCACTTCTTATTTATTTTCAGAGGCTGCAGGGGAAATCGACTTTGCTTCATGTTAACCGTGCCCGCACCCCTTTCTTCTTTGCCCTTCTTTTCTCCTTGTACAGGTGGCTCTTGCTGGCCGGTGGCAGAAATGAATGAAAGCGTCCCTTTGAATGAGACTGGGGCTCCGGTACCTTGGATTCAGAGCAGCAGTGGCAATTCTTCACTGGAATTTTCCTCCAAGCTCCCCATCTTTATCCTCAACCCTTGGGATATTATGCTCTGCATCTCTGGAACCATCATTGCCTGCGAAAATGCCATCGTGGTGGCCATTATATTCTACACTCCCAATCTGAGAACCCCAATGTTCGTGCTGATCGGAAGCTTGGCCACAGCAGACCTCCTGGCTGGAGTTGGCCTGATCCTTAATTTTGTATTCCAGTATGTGATCCAGTCAGAAACCATCAGCCTTATTACCGTTGGTTTCCTAGTTGCCTCTTTCACTGCTTCTGTGAGTAGCTTATTAGCTATCACAGTTGATCGTTATCTTTCTCTGTACAATGCACTGACTTATTACTCCGAGAAGACTGTCTTTTGTATTCATATGATGCTAATCATCACCTGGGGAGTTTCACTCTGCTTAGGACTATTGCCTGTCCTGGGCTGGAATTGTATGGAAGATTATTCATCATGCAGTATTGTCAGACCTTTGACCAAAAGCAATGTGACTTTGTTGTCTGCCTCCTTCTTTTTCATTTTTATCCTTATGCTCCACCTGTACATCAAAATCTGCAAAATAGTTTGCCGGCATGCACATCAAATCGCACTCCAACAGCACTTCTTAACTGCATCTCAGTACGTTGCAACCAAAAAGGGAGTCTCTACCCTTGCTATAATCCTTGGAACCTTTGGAGCCAGTTGGTTACCTTTCGCAATCTACTGTGTCATTGGAGATTCCAACTACCCTGCGGTGTATACTTATGCCACACTTTTACCTGCTACCTACAACTCCATGATCAATCCCATAATTTATGCCTACAGAAACCAAGAGATTCAGAGATCCATGTGGGTTCTCTTCTGTGGCTGCTTTCAATCCAAAGTGTCCTTTCGTTCAAGATCCCCCAGTGATGTTTAAATGACTTCTCCCTCTGTGTAGGTTTGCACAAAGTGACAATTTTCAACTTTTTTGTGAATTACAGTGCCTGGTATGAACCAGATCCATGTTGTGAAATTGCTTCTTTTTTGGGGGGGGGGGGNTTTTTTTTTGGGGGGGGGGGAGATGTTTAAACAGTAGCACTTTATGTATGTGTATTCTTGAGAATGTGACAGGTCTGGAGTTTCTGATTATGTGAAACTAAACTAAAAACAAACAAACAAAAAAACCATGGATGTATACAAGATTGTACATTGTATTTGTGAAGTGAAGGCATTCCAAGACTGCATAATTATAGCACTTTATTTTTAGCTGCTGAACTGCCAAAACAGTATTGCCATTTTCAAAGGGCAAAGAGAGAATGAAAATAAGTGAAATGTTGTCAAGTTTGGGATGTGAATGATAATATATTTTGCTGCACAATATTGAGAAATTATGACATTTTGTATACAAATAAACAAATTCATTACATTTTTTTTCTTCTGTGTTGAACTGTTTTAATGGCTTTAAAAACACAATCAACATTTCACACTGCATCACCTTTCTTTACAAGAAACATTCATCAGGTACCTTCACATAAATTCTTTACAAAGAGAAACCATATCTTAAAACAAGGAAATAAAAAACTATTTTGTTTATTTACCTTCTGGAAAGGAGTAATTTATATTTTTCTTCCATTAAAAAACAATAGCAAAGCAAGCTTTAGAATACTCACAAACTTTGCTTGCTGGAAATTCCCAGCCTTAGTTTATATAAAATATAATTAATAATAAACATAGTTTTCTCGAAGGGTAAAGAGAGAGAAAATACCAATAATATTTGAAGGCCTGTCACAGGGAGGAATGTGTAGATGTATTCTTCATAGCTCCTGAGGGTAAAACAAGAAGTACTGGGTGGAAGCTTTACAGAAGGAGAGCCAAATTTAAAAGAAGGAATTTCCTGGCCATGAGAGCTCTGTGCAGAGAGCAGGCTGCCTCCTGGAGTTGTGAATGCTCAGTAACTGGAAGTGTTCAAGCAAAAGCTGGACAATCACTTGTCTGGGTTGGTGTGATTCCTCCCCCAGAAAAGGGGTTGGACTAGCAGGCATTTCAGGTACCTTTCAAACCTTGTGATTCTCTGAATGTGACATTTTAACTCTTGCAACATACTTCAAACTGGGCAATATATTCTGTAACTGGAAGTCAAATGATCATTTATCAGTTTTGCATTCGAATATTGCAACATATCTTAAGAATAATTGCTATGTAATCAATTTTTCATTTGAACACTGCAACATGTATAAGGGCTAATTGCTATATAATATCTCCCCCAGCCCCCTTCCCAATCTTAGATGTGTTCTAAAATTTAGAGTTCAGATCAAACTGACTAAAATTTGCATTATGCAATAGCGTAGTCTAAAGAAGGGGAAAGGAAGGAAGGAAGGAAGGAAGGAAGGAAGGAAGGAAGGAAGGAAGGAAGGAAGGAAGGAAAAAGATAGAGCTANAGGAAGGAAGGAAGGAAGGAAGGAAGGAAGGAAGGAAGGAAGGAAGGAAGGAAGGAAGGAAAAAGATAGAGCTAACTTTATTCATGCTATGATCCAATAACAGCAAAACTGAAAGAATAAGACTAGCCTGGTAACTATAATGTGAACGGTACATGGACAAACACATTAAATGCCCCATTTCAATTTGCATACAGAAGTGAGATGAGTTTTCATACTTAGATTTTTTACAACTTGAACTACAACTAGAAGGATCAGGATTTCATTCAGGAATGATGAGTATAGCCTTGTAATGTGCATGCATGGGCATGCATGGGTGTATATACTATAGCATACCCTTGTCTTTTTTTGAAGGGATAATGGAACATTCCAGCTTGCTGAAAGGTTTCTGTGGCTCATGTAGCCTCCCCACCTGCAACTGCTGAACAAATGAATAAAATTTGTCAGCATTATTAATCCAGCTAACATAGAAAAACGAGTCCTCTGAAATCTTCTAGCTTGGTTATAAAGCACTATTATGGGGAGCCTGAGTCTAATAGTAATGGAATGTGAATAATGTTTTCTAGCTGCACTTAGACTTTACTGTTTGACAGTAAGGAGTCCAAAAGTCAGAAACTTTGAGGACTATTTGATTATAAATCTAGGTCTGCAAACCAGGAAACAAAGAAGCACTGTAGACATATAACCCTCCAAAATATTTCTCATTGCTTGACTGCAATATTGTTCTCTGCCCTTGATGGCATTGCTATGAAATGTTTCAGTGGTAAAGTCTAGCATGTGAAGTGATATAGAAGCTAGGAAAGCAGTTTCATTTAAAGAAACCACCACATGATATGCCCTTATCAGTAAGTATGAACAGGCCTATTAGTTGTAGCACGTATCAGTTGCATGAATATTCATAAGTCTAACTTCCTTCTGATGACAATTTTTGTAGCACTTCTGTAAAATGCTGGTAATTTCATAATTATGGCTGCTTATGACGGTTATATAATAGCAATAGCATTTAGACTTATATACGGTGCTGTTCACAGTGCTTTATAGCCCTCTCTGAGCAGATTACCGAATCAACTTATTGCCCTCAACAATCTGGGTCCTCATTTTATGCACTTTGGAAGAATGGAAGGCTGAGACAACCTTGAGCCAGTCAGGATTGAACTGCCAAACTACTGGCAATCAGTAGTCAGCAGAATTAGCCTGCAATACTGCATTCTAACCACTGCGCCACCACCATATATATTTTCTCTGGTTATTGCTTATCTCCTGTTCTGCCCTGGATCCAGAGCTCTTCAACATTTCTACTTAGCTGAGGGAACACTAGGAATGCTCAACAAATTTATAAATGATACACAGTAGAGGAAGAAGGATTTATTGTGAAGACAGGCTCAAGTTTCAGAAGGATTTTGACAGATGTAAACATCAGGCCCCATCTAATAAATTGCACCAGTCCACAAATTTTGGGAAATTATAGAGCCCTGAGATAAAATGTGTTAATTCTACATATTTTGATTAGATGAATTAGAAAACCAGGTGATAAAGGTGCTGGTTGGCTAAAGTTTTCAAAATGTTTCACAATAAAGATTTATACACAGGCGAGTATATTTGCCTCCAAGGAAGGGGGGTGTCTAATGATCATGTTGCCTTGTAATTTCTTGACAAAGTAGGGGAGAACAATGAAAATGGTACCATATGGAAGTCTATAAATTTATCTTCGCTTTGAGGACAGCAAGGCAGATGGCTATGAAAAACAAATGGGAAATTTGCTTAGGTCCTATAATGCACTTGGTGCAAACATGTCACTGAAAATTCACTTCTTACACTTGCATTTAGATTTTTTCCCTTTGAACTGTGGGACAGTGAGTGATGACTATGGGGAGAGATTCCATCAGGATATTACAGACATGGAGAAAAGATACCAAGGGAAATGGAGTCCATCCATGCTTTCCGACTACCCAGGGATGAGCCAACTGCAGTTACCATTACCCTGGGTAATCAGAAAGCATGGATGGACTCCATTTCCCTTGGTATCTTTTCTTCATGTCTGTAATATCCTGATGGAATCTCTCCCCATAGTCATCACTCACAAAAGAAAAAGCCAAAAAGCACAGTTTAGATACCAAATAAAGATGGAACCTTGTCATTTAATCTGATGTTAGTGTCAGCCTTCAAGATCTTCTACTATCGCTTTGCATCTTTCAGCTGTCATAAGTAACGGGGGGGGAGGAGGGGATGGCGGGAAGTGAGCTGGAGGTGTTACATTTTTTTTCTTGTGTGTAAAATGAGGAGGGGAGCATACAATCAGATTAGGTTTCATTTTCTCGCTTAGCTTTCTATTCTCTGTGCAACTGCAGACCGCGTTTCAGAAATATCCAAGTCAAATGGTCAAGGCCTATCACCACCTGAAGATCCCCAACATGACATATATACAAACTCCTAATTGGAAGATTCATCTGAAACTATTGGGGGTGGGGAACATTCCATCACTTGTATATGTGATTCACATGCCTAATTTCTCAGATTCACATTCTATGGTTGCCTACCCATTTCATTTTCAGTGAAAGATATTTTTCTCTAACTTAAAAGAGTCTAAGTATTTCTTCTTGGATTTTGAATGGAGCACCACATGACATTATTCTGATCTAGTCCTACCAGCCCACGGGAAAAACACCGCAACTTCTTCCGAGGGGCTGAACATCAATTGTCATCTTCAACTCACAACCAGGAAGATCTGGGTGCCACTGGAGGGCAAGATTCTTTGCTGGTACAGGAAGCTGAATTGTTAGCAGAGCGTCATCTGGAAGAGACCCCAGTGGTGAAGCCCAGATGGTCAGTGGGGGTTTGCTGGAAGGATCCAGAGAAAAGAAACCCCCCCCCAGGAATCAACAAACCACCCCGCCGGTGTGGAAAAGAGGAGCCATGGCAAGAGAGGGAAAAGAGAGAACTCCTTACTGGATAAGCCAGGAGACTCCTTAATGAAGCCTTTGAACAACCTCAAGCTGCACAAAGGTATGAAGGGGAAGGGGAGTATCCCCAGCTAGGAGAAGCAGAGTAGCCCCCTCTCCACATAAATCAACCTGAGCCAGCACAGCAGCCAGCAGCAGCCCCGGGGCCCAGTGGGAGGTGTAATTCCTAGAATGCGTTGAGCTTCCTAAGTTGCCTCCATCTAGAAGTAAAGTACGGGGGAAATCCCAAAGACTTGGGTTTTCCTAGCCCAAGTTTGGAGCTATATGGAAGAATACCGGGGAGGATTTTCCCCTCAGAAGCAGCCAAAGTGAGACTGTGTTACAGGCTTTGGAGGGAACAGCTGCAGAGTGGATGGTGACCCTGCATAATGATAATGCTCCCAGTTGATGAATTATAACCTTGTTCATGACCGACCTGCTGGCTCGGTTTGAGGACCCACTGCAGAGCGCAAGCCCGGATCAGGATGAAGAGACCATAAATCAGGGGCAGAGGTCAGTGGCTGACTACACCAAGAATTTAGACAGTTAGCAAGGTCATATCCGAGGCTGGCCCAGGAACCCTGATAGAAGCATTTAAAGATGGATTAAACGAAGATGTGTACCAGAGGCATTGCTAAAGAGAACCCAAATGACTTGCAGATGTGGTACTTGCTGGCAGAAGAAGTAAATTGATTTAACCGAAACAGACAGTGGGATTTCTGGGTGGAGCAAGCCTTCCCCCCCATGCTCTAAGAGGTCCCCAGACACCAGAGGGGAGGAGTGGCAGCAAGACCCAACCCTCTGCCGTTTTCCAATGTGGAAGGAAAGCACCGAGTTTTGTGAACTGCAAGGTCAAGCTGGAACCAAAAGGGGGTGCCAAAAAGGAAGGAAGAAGCCTGGAAAAATTCCCAGTGAAGCCTTGTGAAGTGGCGCTAAAGACAAGAGAGTGTGCAGAGGTCACCTCCTGCAGGAGAGAGCCGGCACCCGACTTCCCTGAAAGAGCGACTACACTCGGAAATAGATTCCTGGTAAGTCCAAATGAGGGCCCTAATGACCATTCCAGTGAAGTTGAGGGTACCCATTCAGGGGCCGAAGGGGAAATGCTAGCCCTGCTAGACTCTGGGTGCACAAAGGTGTGCTAATCAATACGGGAGTAGTAGAGAAAATGGCTTAAAACTAAAACCTTTAAAAACGCCCATCGCCTTTTTCCCAATTAGATGGATCAGTGGCTGGGGGTTGCCCTGCACGGTTATTTATTACAGAACCTGTAGAAATGACCATGGGAGAGCATAATGGAGCTCTGTGTTTTAATTGTGGTCTGGGATGGAGCAACCGTTAATACTGGATTACCCGGCTTCCCGGAAATGGAACCCCCAGGTTAACTGGAAGAAGGGGTGGTTGCGCATCCGCACCAATCAGTGGTGGAAGGGAGGGGCGATCTCAGCCTGAAGCTCTAGAATCCAATTGAAATAGCTTCCACAGGTACCGAACCTTGAAAGGGAGAAAATTCCAAAAGAATTATTGGGTTTTTAAAGGAAGTATTCAGTGGAAAACCTCGGATGAGCTCCTGCCTCACCGGTCAACAGATTGTGCTATTGAATTTTACATGGGTTGAAGCTCCTAAAAACCAAAGTTATACTCAATGATACCCACAGAATTAGAAGAGCTAAGATTGTTTTATGATAAAAATTTGGAATGTTGGTTTTTCCAATCATAGCATGGCGCAAGGGTAGCGAAGCTCGCAGATGTAAGTTTTAGATTATAACCCGACATCGAATAGATTGGCTCAAGCGCTTTGGTTGTGGCAATGGACTATATCACACACATAAGTTTGAATATCGGCAATATAAACATAGATGTTCACATGCCCGTAGCTGTTGAATGTCCCTTTATGAAGGGACAATATTGGCTAGGACACCTCAGCCAAGGGATACACGAATTTCCAATCGAATAGATGTTTGAGTGGTGAGGAGATCAGAAAGATACTAGCCCGAATATGGTGGCGGGGCCATGTCGGGGACGTTGGCGTCTATATGTTGTAGTGTCTGTAGGCGGAGCGGGGCATGGCTGGAGTATGCGACCCGATAGGGATTCTTATGTGAAGGGGGGATGAGTGAGTAGAACACTTATGTTGTAATCAGGTTGTCTGTGCGAATGGCGGCATTTGGCTTTGGCAACCCAAAAATTTCAACGTTTCTTTTGGCCTACCAGGGGCCCCAGCTGGTATTCATGGCAGATGATCAATCAGCGTGTTTGTGAGAGCTCATTTCTGAATACATGGGGGGCCCTTACGGGTCGTCCTTCGCATGCTATCATATTATTACACATAGCGAGAGAGAGCAGTGATGGAGTGACTATGTAGAAACTGTGCAGGGGGCAGAAAACTGTATGTTGCAGGGAAAGTAAAATGCATGTCGCAAATCGTGAATTGCATCAGAAAGAGAGTATAAAATTGAGTATTTGGAGCGTATTGCGGGATTCTCGCATTTATTCGTATACTTGAGGGAGAGGACAATAGTGGTCCTATAGGAAGACAGGTGCGAGGCCATGATAAGTGGGAAATGGGCTCCAGCCCACTTAGCAGTATGAGACAACAGATGCTTTCTTGGAGTATTATATGCAAAAAGTTTACTTATATTCGGAGCGCAACTTGCTGATATTTCCAGGCTGTGTAGAGAGAAAGACGTAGAATGTACATAAGTTGGATTGATGCTACCACACATGCATCGGTATTTAAAAGTGCTTACAGGAGAGGTGAAGCAAGGCCTAGAAGCCATTGGAGTGGCTGTCACATGGAAGGTAGTGCAGGGCAGCTGTTTACAGCTAGCTACATATAGTTTACTACGAACCAGTGCGAAAGCACCCGGACTTGGAGGTTCCCTTTGCAGCTCTGATTTAGTGCTATATGACGAGTGACGAGTGAGGAGGAGTGATACGAGTAGCCAAGGACACCTCAGACTCAGAGAGAAATCATATACGTGAGAGAGAAGGGCACGTTCTCAGCAACCTCACGGTCATCATGAGGTAGCCTCAGCACATGAGAAGCTTGGGTCTCGCGGATAGACCGGGAGGGGAATGAGAAGATAGTGATGTCGCTTGAAAACAAGAAAGTTCACACATGGTTGTTATGGGATAAGAAGCTTATTTAGCCTCGAATGGGAAGGCAAATAGACGTAGGGTGTTGAAGTATGGGACTGAAGTAAAGGAAGAGATTGGGGAGGGCCCTAAAAACCGCTCAGAAGCGTCCCCTAAAAAGTTCGCTGGCCACATATGACAAGCGTTCACATTTCTGTAAGCTCATCTATGAAACAGGAGTGAACAGCGAGAGTCTCTATATGAGAGCTACGCTATATAGTCACAGGGTATTGCCACAGTGGAATGATAAGCCCCGATTGGCTTTCGAGAGTGCAACGGTCACAACACACTCACTCTGCCACTGTGAGATGTTCAACAATCAGTAGAGCAAAAGAAGTTAAAACAAGGAAAGGTGGAAACTTACGATTGTCTGAAATGACATATACGGGCATGTCCTCACTCACAGACAAAAATAGGGCGTCGGGCCTAAAATGAATTTGGGCGTGTGCAGTGGCGTCTGGCGGATTAAAGGTCGGGCCTAAAAGACTCATACAGAAGGGGACGGACAGTTAAAGGCTTGCTTTGGCTTGTTTTTGGGTGAGGGCTAAAGTAATGCGTAATGAAGTCTCTACAGAGTATGCTGAAAATGCTACTTCTCAATGCACAAGCTACAACCGCAATAGAGTTCTCTATAACAACAGGACTAGCTTTGATATATAGGTCTCAAATCTAATACCACTCATGGTGACATTTCACGATCGTTATGATCAAACTAGGTGGATCTTGGCGTTTGGGATCATGCGACCCTTGATGAACAGGACAATAGTAGAGAGTTATGTAGCTTAGCTGTCCCAATATTTGGTGCCTTCGGCACGACGAGACTGTCACTGTAAGCCAGCAGGGATGGTTACAAAATGTGGTAGACCAATGGCCATGGTCTTTGTGAGGATAGCTGTGAGAATGCTCAAAAAGTACGCAAGAAAGTAGCTAGAAGCAGTGGAAAGCTTCTTGTGGCTTGGATATGATTTTGTGTTTTCCCATTACACTAGGATGTTATCAACGGGTTGATTCCATTACGACTCATATACTGACAACACAAGAGCTGGACTGAACTTAAGTACGGATAGATACATAATATGGCGTGAGTTAGGAGGCATTGATACTATGTGTGCAGAATTGCAAATAATCTCTGAAAGAGGGGTCCAATTTAGCCGTCAAATTTTTTTGGAAATAAGAGCTATATCGAGGAGTTGAGACGCAGGCTTGTCCGAGGGATGCGCACGCGGTTCAGCGTCGCACCAGTGGTGGAGAAAGAAGCTTGACTGCACCCAACACATGAAGCCTGGTGAAACTAACGCAGTGTGAGTTGAGCATAGTATGAGTTGATCGTTAATTAGGTGCAGAGCTTGAGACGCGTGAGGCGGTGGAATCGGGCTGGAAGTGGCGTATAACAAACTCGGGTACATAGGTATGACGCTGGATTTATCATTTAAAGTTAGCTTCGGACGACAAGATTTTGTACCATACCTAACTTCCTCGTGAAAGGCTAACATCCACTCAGTTACGGTAATGAATTAGTAACTCGAGTCGAAGTTTATTGGAGAGCTAGGTTTAGATTGATAACGTAACTTAGCATTAGATATTGAGGAGCACGGCAATTACTGTAGCTTCATAGAGAGGTTTATAGGCTGAGGAATAGCGGGAAACACGAATATCAGATCACAGGTATACTCTATGAGTAGCGAGAGCAGGTAGATATACTGAATAAGATGCAAACCTATAGGTGGAGGTTCTGTAGTGTTACTACGGGAAGGAGCGAAAAGAGACTGGGTACACTCTGACATGATGTCAGTCTGAGTTGACTGTCCACTCTTACGATGGAATATACGGGGTTTAAGACGGGATCTTAAAACCGGCGGTAAATACAGACTTTCGCCAGCATATTATGAAAAGGCTTCTATCGACACTGAGTTCATGGGCGCATGTTAGTATTGGTTAAGTAAACCGCCTCGCTGATTTAAACAGCTACACACACCGTGATACTGCATGGTATACTGATTCCACTTCGAATGGGTTTAAATTGAGTTGAAATGTTTGAGAGCTCTAGAGAATAAAATGGGGGACGAGGTCGTGTGCTCACTCACTATAGGGATCGTCATGAGAAAACATATCCCGTTGTGTCGATGGCCGAGCTGAAGTGGATGAAAACACAAAAATGAACGTTAAAGCCCCTGAAGCTTAATTCAAAAAGCAGTTTCAACTAACCAAAGGTATCCTGATAAACAGAGGACTGATAGTCACATTTTAATGTAGTACATTGATTAGGTTATGTGTATCTTTAAAGTGCTTACGAAGGAACCTTGCGGTTATAAGTTTTCTAGGAGGGCAATGTCAAGCTCAAGATCTTCTAATATCAGATATTGAGCATCTTTTCGGATGTATAGACGTAAGCCGGTGGAGGAGGGGATGCAGTCTGGGGAGAAAGACGTGAGGTGTTACATTTTTCTGTTGTGTAAATGAAGGGGGGGAAGCATTAACCATCGAGTTACGGTTTTTATTGTCTTCTTACTTTCTTTTCTCTGAGCTACCTGCAACCCGTTATAAAATATGCCAAAAGGGGTTCCAACGGTGACCCCCCCCCAAGCAGGGGGGGCCCCCCCTTTTCATCAACACCCCTGGGAAAGGAAAAAAATTGGGCCCCCCCGGCCCCCCCCCACAAACAATGATCAATATTCACAACTCCTAATTGGAAGATTCATCTGAACTATTGGGGGTGGAAGCATTTCCATCACTTTGTATATGTGATTCACATGCCTAACTTCTCAGATTCAGCATTCTATGGTTGCTACCACTTCATTTTCAGTAAAAGATATCTTTTCTCTAACTTAAAGAGTTTAAATATTTCTTTCTTGAATTTTGAATGGAGCACCACATGACAGTTAGTGTTTGTCAGTTTTTCATGCAAAAAGCATGAAAATGTTACATGAAAAAACAATAAATGAATGGAAAGTTATGTTATTGGTATCAATAAAAAGATAAATTTATAATTATTGGTGTGGCACCATTCTCATCACTATATCACATTTTGCAGAAAAATTATGGAGCATAATTGCACATTGCCTGCTAATTTTGAATTATTTTGATGCAATTTTGGCCTAAAGCTGTATCTTGGAAACTGCAGCCAATTAAGATTCAGAACTTAGTTTTCCTTTATTAGTAACCCAATTCTGGTAAAATTAAGCTACTTTCATTTCTGAGGCTTTCTCCTTGTGGACCAGTGTTGCAGTTCAACTGGAGAAATGTAGATTCTGTACTTAGGTAGGAAAAAACAGATGCTCAGATACAAGGGAGATGATATTACTTGTGAGAAAGTCTTGTTGTCCTGATAGACCATTGATGAAACATTAACCAGTAGTGAGCTGCAGCTGCCAAAAGAGCTAATGCAATCTTGCACCAAGAGAGATAAAGTGTCAAAAGCATGATTGTCAAAACCATGAAGTGATAGTTCCATTCTAGCTGCACTGATCTGGCCATACCTGGAATGATATGAAAAACAATAGAAAGGGGTAATAAAGATGATGAGGGATTTGAAAGTTACATCCCATGAAGAACAGTTAAGGAACTAGATAAGTTTGGCCAAAGAAGACAAGGTGAAGAAGAAACATGATAGCAAGTCTTCAAATACATGAAAGGCAGTCACATGGAAGAGAAATTTACTGACCACGAGGATTATTAAGTAGTGGAAGAGCTTGCCTCCTGAAGCTGTGGGTGCTCCATCACTGAAGGTTTTCAAACAAAGATCAAACAACCATTTGTCTGGAGTAGTCAGAGGATTCCTGCCTTGGGGATGTGGTTGAATAGAAGACTTCCAAGGAACCATCCAATCTACAATTGTATCAATATTTAAGTCGTAACAAATGTATGAAATAGCAGTTAGAACAAGATAACCTTCCAGGTCCCTTCCAATTCTGTGATTCGATGAACAAATTACACATAAATAAAAAAAGTAGTAGTTTTACTTCTTAATATCTGTTTTTCATATACTGTTTCTAATTACATTGTAAACTTTCTGGAAACATTATAGGCTAAATATTTACAAAGTTTCTTCAATGTAAAATATTATTCTGAGATTGCAGGTACTGTATATTACTACATAGTCCTGGATTTACAATCAGTAGATGACCATTTGAAGTTACAAGAGACTTCCACAGAGCTATTTACTACCCAGTTTTGAAGTTACAATGGCCATATACAAACACAGTTCTGATCATGTGATTATATTTTGGGTGCTTGGCAACAGGCTCACCTCTGTGGCCATTTGTAGCATCCCACAGTCATGTGGCTGCAATTTACAATGTTTTTTGATGGTTTCCATTTACTTTTGGTTTACTTTTTGGTTTGTGGAAAATGGATTTACTTAACAATCACCACATTCACTTAACACCTATGGCTTTCACTTCATGGCCATTATAAAAAATGTGGCAACTCATAAAATATTTCTATGGTCTTTTTAGAGTTGCCAACAGAAAGGCAGGGGGAGGGGTTTGAAAGAGCAATGCAGCAGCTTGGAAACCAAAAGTTTATCCCATAAATAGTTTTCAAAGATAGTAACTCAGTGACTGAAGTTTCTGCTGCCCAAAATTCTAACTTGAGAACATGACAGATGATTCTTGGCTATGGAAGTGTCCCATTAGAGAATATGAATTATGATACACCCAGGGGGTAGAGGAAAACCAGGGTCAAGGGTGACAATGAATTATGTGTGTCAGAGTCAGCTACACCCAGGCAGTGTCAGACATGTTAACTCCCAATGAAACTTTTTGAAGTTTTGGAAGATTGGCTCGAGACTCATGATTTAATTGGGATAACTGCTGGAATCCTGACAAAACGGTTGTAACTTTGAATGTGGTCATATGATGTCTTGATTTATGACTACAATAACTTGCCTTCATAATTCTGGGCTCAATTCCATAAATCAAGGATTACCTGTATATTACCAAATCAGCCACCATATCCAACATGGATTCAGCATGGGAGAAAAACAGATAGCCAGAAATTATCGATAAAAGATAAACATGGGCTCAAAACTATTGTAATGCCCTCAATAGCCCTGGACATTCTACCAGCGTTCCTTCTCACAAGGGTCTGGGGCAGCAATGAGGGGCATGCTGTTTGAATGAACCACTATACTTATAATAACACCAATGTCCTCCACAATACCAGAGGTGGTATTCAGCAGTTCTGACAGTTCTGGAGAACTGGTACAGAAATTTTGAATAGTTCAGAGAATCAACAAATACCACCTCTGACTGGCCCCATCCCATCTATTCTCTGCCTCTCGAGTCCCAGCTGATCAGCTGGGTCTTCTTTAGTTGCCCTGCACAGGAGAATGAACCTGGAAAGCAGGTTAGTGGGGTGGGGTGAGAATGGGATTTTGCAGTAACCTTCCCCCAGGAGTAGGGAGGGAATGGGGATTTTGCAGTATCCTTCCCTTGCCATGCTCACCAAGCCATGCCCACTAAGCTATGCCCACAGAGCCGGTAGTAAAAAATTTTTAATCCCTCCACTACACAGTACCTACACAACTGTACTTTATTCCCTTAGCCTCCATGTCACAGCAAACACTGTCAGGGTTTTGCTCTTTGTTTTTTTGCTTTGTTTTGCTTTACTAGCGTCAGATATTTAAATCTATTTGCATATCATGAATGTTACATACAAATACAACACCGCCTTCTAATATTTTCTCAAGGTAACAGTCCAGTGAGATAGTCTGGACTGAAAATAATTTGACCTTCGGTAGCTGAAGGTGGACTTAAACCTGGTTCTCTTTGCTTAAATTTTAATGTCCGAATTACACACTGGGTCATTATTATTTTTTTGGCACAGAGCAATGAGCTATTTTTAATTTTAGGAGGTTTCCTGTATAAAGATTGGCTCATTGGCATTCCAAACATTTTAGGATTACCCTGGATCTGCTGAGAATTTACTCATGCATTGGGTGATAGGCAGCTGTTATTTGGCTACATAAACAATGCTGGAGTTTGAAAAAGAAGTACTGATTATGTTTTTACTGAACCCCAAAGGCATTCATCATTATAAACTCAATTTCAAACTTGAGGCTAAGTAAGGTCACTGTCGCAAATTAGTCACCAGTATGAGGAAGTAGAAGATGAAAACTGAACTTGTAAACTCTTGTTATAATCTCATGGCTGCTTTACTGCTAAATTGCTAGTCCTTCATTTCCCCCCCCAAAAAAATCTGGCTGCAGTTTCAAACACCACTGGCTCTTGCTAATATTATTCAAGCTTTTTGAAAAGAACCCTTATTTTCCATACTAAAAACCCATATATACTGTACAGCAGGGGTATCAAACTCAATTTCATTGAGGGCCACATCAGGGTTGCGTTTGACCTCAGAGGGCCCAGGGGGTGTATGACCAGGGGGGGCATGGTTAGCTTGATGTCATTTGTATCGGGGTGCCTGTGGTGGCCTGGGCAGGCTTGGGGGCATTCATTGTCTCCAGCAGAGGAAGGCAAAACCCTTGTCCTCCAGAGGAGCCTCGCCGTCCTTCTCAGGCCACGTGGAGGACCCCCCCAGATGGTGGCACAGGCTGTCCAGAGCACTAGGCAGCGGAGGGCAAGCTCCCAGAGTACTGGGACTCCACAGCCTAGCCCAGCCTCTCTTACCCAAGAGGGTGCCTGGCTGCTCTTACCTCTTTCTCAAGGCTCCTGCTGCTGTGCTCACTCTCCTTGGCCAGGTTGCTCATGGGGTGTGCGGGAGGGCAAATGTGGGTTAGAGGAAGGCCTACTCCCTCTCCATGTAAGGAGATCTGGCTTTGTAACCAAAGCATTCTCAGTGATAGGATAGAAGACCATCAGGAGAGGTCAGGAGGAAGAGACAAGGAGATGGCAAAAGGGCAGCAGAGCTGGCTGGTTGCCAAGTGTTAAGGCAGGATTCTCCTTTCCTCTCATTATAATCTCCTTCCTTCCTTCCTTCCTTCCTTCCTTCCTTCCTTCCTTCCTTCCTTCCTTCCTTCCTTTTTGGCTGCAATGGCCTCCTCCAGCACTCTGCCAACGAAAACAGCCTCCACCAAGTTGTAGATCAGTGCCCAGGGCTGAGCCAAGGCACCGCAGACCAGTCTGTTGCTGTTTCCAGGGTGGCCCCGCAGGCCAGATCTAAGCACCCCATGGGCTGGATACAGCCTATGGGCCTTGAGTTTGGCACCCCTGCTCTAAAGGACGAAGTGGTCTTTCTCAGAACAGACTGGGGAGCACAAGAGAACCCAGAGAGAAGAACAAGGTAGAGTTACGTATCTTGAGCAGAATATTCCATGGTTTCTGACATCAACACAGTTCTGTTTTAACCCATTTCTGAGCAATGTATCAGTAATATAGCCATTACTGTTCTCAAGAAAATTGGATAAACTATTGTTAATTTTTAACAGAACCTCCCCCTACGATCATAGCAACCCAGGTCTCTGAATGCTTCTAATAGTCACATGAATAATAATGTAAATGATCTGGTATAGAGACAATTGCAAGAAATAACTCTCTGCTTCTAATGATTTCTGGGAAGAAATCATCCTAAATAAAGAGGATAGATCAGTTTTGTTCTGGTTAACTCTTAGACTAGAATTGACGTCAGTCTAGTTGCAGTAAAAAGGTGGCTTTTCATCAGGCACAGTTCTGATCTGCAGGGATACCTGAGCAGAATACCATTATTATTACCAGCAACAACATTTCTGCTTTTCCAGATTAGAAAAGCCTTGAGTTAAATGCAAATGCTGAAAGCGTTTTCAGGAAGAAATGATGTGCACTGTATAATTGTATATATGTCATTTTTAAACTCTCTTCACCTTGTTTGGAGAGCTGTTTAAAATTCAGAAGCATGTAATGATTGCTTACATGGCAAGAAGGCTCAGGATGGAATAGTTGAAGCAGAATTTTATTTACAGATAAATTTAGGCTTAATCAGTTTCATGACTTAACCATAGAGGTTAAATTAGTATAACTCAACTATAAAGTTAATGTTGATCTTTACAAATCATTCCTGATGTGAATTAGCCACTGCTCTACGGTATTCCTTTTAGATTTAGGGTGTCAAACTTGATTTCGTTGAGGGCACATCAGGATTGTATTTGACCTCAGGGGCCCAGGGTGTGTGGTCAGGGTGGGCATGGCCAACTCAACATCATTTGTGTCAGGGGTGCCTGTGGTGGCCTGGGCGGGCTTGGGGGGATCCATTGTCTCCAGCAGAGGATGGCAAAACTCTTGTCCTCCAGAGGAGCCTCACTGTCCCTTTCAGACAGAGGACCCCAGATGGTGGTGTAGGCTTTCCAGAGCCCTAGGAAGCAGAGGGCAAGTACCCAGTCTGGCCCTCGAGCTCCCAGGGCACTGGGACCCCACAACCCAGCCCAGCCTTGCTTTCCCCGAAGGGGTGCCCGGCTGCACTTACCTCCTCCTCAAGGCTGATGCTGCTGTGCCCACTTCCCTTGGCCAGGTTGCTTATGGTGTGTGGGGGAGAGCAAAGTGTGTGGGTTAGAGGGGGGCCCACTTCCTCTCCTCATGAGGAGAGCCGACTTTGCAACCAATGCTTCCTCAGCAATAGGATGGGATACACCAAGAGAGTCAGGAGGAGGAGACAAAGGGATGATGAAAGAGCAGCAGAGTTGCTGGTGGCCAAGAGCTAAGGCAGGATTTCCCTCAGACCCTCCCTCCCTCCCTTTCATTATAATCTCCTTCCTTTTCTCCCTCCCTCTTCATTTTCTTTCCTTTCTTCTTTTCCCTTTTTCCTTCTTTGCTCTCTTCCATCTTTCCTTCTTTTTCTTGTCTTTCGTCTTTCCCTTTCTCCTTTCCTGTCCCTTCTTGGATGCTCAAATGCAAAAGGAGAAACATTTCTTGATGTTTCCTTGCCATGTGATCAAATGCCACTTTTGCTAGTAGTTTCTTTTCCTAGCACTCTACCAGTGAAAATGGAGCTTGGGACAGCTGTGCACAGCCCTCCTGAACTCTATTTCTGGTGTCACAGCTGCCTCCAGCATGCTGCCAGCTGCCACCAGGTTGGAGATCATCTCCTGACTGGCCTGGGTCGGGCCAAGGTACTGCAAGCCAGTCCTTCACTGTTTCCAGGGTGGCCCAGTGAGCCAGATCTAAGCACTCGGTGAGTTGGATGCGGGCCGCAGGCCTTGAGTTTGACACCTCTGTTTTAGATACTCAGACCTTTTTCTTGGATTATTTTCTCAAGGTCCATTGTATCATGTCTCTGTGAATGATATAGTGACCTAATGGTAAAGACACTTGTCTCCCACTCAGAAGGTTGAGAATTCAATCCTAGGTAGCAGCAGATGTTTTTCTTGTAGGGGACAAAGAAAAAATATTTGCTGCAACCTCCACATGGCATTAGAAAGGGCATCTAGCCAGTAAATGCTCAACTCCATCCAGTCACCCCGATTGTACTCCAAATTAAAGGATTACAGGTCATGAAAAACAAGGTTTTTTTTTTTATTATATTGGGTATGTGCATGCATGTCTTGGTATGTGCCTATAAATCCAAGAATGGTGTTGCTAATAAATAATAACACTTCCAACCTCTGATGAACTGTGAGGATTTTTATTCATTCATCTAGTAATGAATTTAAAATCAATTAATCTTCACTGAATAATATTATGGAAAATGTATCTTTCCAAAACTATTTTCAAATTCCATCATTTTGAAACATTAATTTAATACCATGGGCAAAGGTGCTGGCAGAAGAGTGGAGTTGAAATTCAAGTGCATAAACCAACTAAGCATATTTGAGTCTCATAGTTCCAGAAGGAAAGAAGAAGAAATTGTAAATATTTGCTTGTTGCTTAAGGGCCTGTCACATAGGCCGACTGATGCAAAACGTATGTAAAAAGGACACAGCGGATGAGAAAATGTTCCATCTGTTGTTATCCGCTCTCAAAAGTGCCC